>JARQOC010000006.1:427080704-427322218 GCA_033576535.1 Allobates femoralis
TGTTCATGAGTAAAACCACCCAATGGACTCATGAATAGAGCGACCCACTGGACTCCTAAGTAAAACCACCCACTGGACTCATGAGTAGAACCAAGCACTCATGAGTAGGATCACCCACTTATCTCATGAGTAGAACCACCCACTCATGAGTAGGATCACCCACTGGACTCATGAGTAGAACCACCCACCGGACTCATGAATAGGATGGCCAAGTAAGCTCATGAGAAAAAACCCAACTGGACTCATAAGTAGGACCACCCACTGGACTCATGAATAGAGCCACCTACTGGACTCTTAAGTAGAACCATCCACTGGACTCATAAGTAGAACCATGCACTGGACTCAGGTGTGTAAACACTAGGAATTTCAATGAATAAAGTTCAAGTTTTACTGGTACTTTTTCAACAAACCAATATATCATTCTGCTCCGTTTCTCTATACCGTGCTGTCCACAGATCGGACAGGTTCCCTTAAAGTTGATGAATCTTCTGGTCACTCAGTTACACGCCTGCATACAAGTAATTCCAGACATTTTCCTGCTAATGTTTCTCTTTATTTCTGTCTTACTTAGGCCACTTTCACTGTAATATTTTGCTACAACCATTAGTTGGTCCAGAATATAGAAGAGGTGCAAATCTTTCCAGAATACTTCTCTGTTTAGATCCCACTCCTGGTTTTGCCTTTCAGATACTGATGCAAAATACTGACCAAAACATACTGTGTTTCCCCGAAAATAAGACAGCATCTTATATTAATTTTTGGTTCGAAAGATGCGCCATGTCATATTTTCAGGGGGTGTCTTACTTTATCATCCCCTTGCAGCCCCCAATAAAGAAACCGCATCATCCCCAAATATGGTATCAGGGACACACACACAGGGGCACACAAACACACAGGGACACACACAGGGGCGCATACACACAGACAGGGACACTTCCCACCGGTGCCTGCTGCATTCTGGCGACGCTCTGAGCTGCCCGCTGGTGTCCTGGTGCCCGCCGCTGTCTCGGTGCTCACCACTGCAAGGAGGACAGCACCGCTCTCATTTCCTTGGTGCTGTAGGTGTACAGTGCCGCTGTCCCAACCAATCACAGGCAAGGAGCCGACTGGGCAACCAATCACAGGCCAGAAGCTGACGTCATGCAGCGACTGTCCTGTGATTGGCCGCGGGTCAGTTCCTGGCCTGTGATTGGCCGGTACAGTGGCGGGGGGCTTGAAAAATAGAGCGGTGCCGGTCTACATGCATCTACGGCACCGCTCACAGCGACGGGCACCGGGACATGAGCGGGGGGCGGGTTGGAGGCAGGGGCGGGCTGGAGGAGTCGCAGCTTTATGCCCCAATCTTCAGATCGGTGGCATACTGATTAAAATAAAATAGAGACATGCCTTATTTTCGGGGGGTGTTTTCAGGCACATTAAACCCCTGGCATGCCTTACTTTCGGGGGGCGCGCTATTTTCGGGTAAACACGGTACAAGTGTGAAGGTGGTCTTACTCCACTGTAGTGTACAAGGTGGTGGCACCAAGGTAGTAATATCCACAAGTGCAGTCTAGAGGTATAGGTACACAGCAGGTATCACGTGCCTCCATTATCATTATTATATGGTGGGAAATAGACGGTGAGGATGGAAGCAGGGACTGTAGCAGAGGCAGACCTGAGATGCGAGCAGTGGGCACAAAAGAAATGTGGTGTGGTGGCAACGCCTGAAGCTGCTGTCACTTCTCCATCACCCTCCTAAAACATGACCTCTCAAACGTAATGTACAGTCCCTGACAGAAGTTATGTCGCTTATCCATGTTATGTAAATAAAAGCTTATAACCTGATGGTAAATTCATCCATTGGTTGTATAAATTACTCTTTTGAAAGCTGAAACCCTCCGAAATGTGGTTTAGGTTAAGAAAATAAATTGGCATCAATGCTGAAATATTGATAATTTAAAGAACACAGAACGGTCAGATTTTGGCAAGACAAAAGTTTTGTCGCCCACAGAAAGTAATGTGATATTCAAACAAAAAATTAACTTAAAATACGAATATACAGTCATGTCCAAAAGTTTTGAGAATGATACAAATATTAATTTTTACAAAGTCTACTGTTTCAGTTTTTCTAATGGCAATTTACATATACTCCAGAATGTCATAAAGAGTGATCAGCTTAACAGCAATTACTTGTTAAGTCAATATTTGCCTAGAAAATGAACTTTAACCCCCAAAACACATTTCAACATCATTGCAGTCCTGCCTTAAAAGGAGCAGCTAACATCGTTTTAGTGATTGTTCCATTAACACAGGTGTGGGTGTTGATGAGGACAGGGCTGGCGAACAATCAGTCATGATTAAGTAAGAATGACACCACTGGACACTTTAAAAGGAGGCTGGTGCTTGGTATCATTGTTTCTCTTCAGTTAACCATGGTTATCCCTAAAGAAACACGTGCAGCCATCATTGCACTGCACAAAAATGGCCTAACAGGGAAGAGTATCGCAGCTACAAAGATTGCACCTCAGTCAACAATCTATCGCATCATCAAGAACTTCAAGGAGAGAGCTTTGATTGTTGTCAAAAAGGCTCCAGGGCGCCCAAGAAAGACCAGCAAGCGCCAGGACCGTATCTTAAAACTGTTTCAGCTGCGGGATCGGACTACCAGCAGCGCCAAGCTTGCTCAGGAATGGCAGCAGGCTGGTGTGAGTGCTTCTGCACGCACTGTGAGGTGGAGACTCTTTGAGCAAGGCGCCTGGTTTCAAGGAGGGCAGCAAAGAAGCCACTTCTCTCCAGAAAAAACATCAGGGACCGACTGATATTCTGCAAAAGGAACAGGGAGTGGACTGCTGAGGACTGGGGTAAAGTCATTTTCTCTGGTGAATCCCCTTTTCGATTGTTTGGGACATCTGGAAAACAGCTTATTCGGAAAAGAAGAGGTGAGCGCTACTACCAGTCTTGTCTCATGCCAACTGTAAAGCATCCTGAAACCATTCATGTGTGGGGTTGCTTCTCAGCCAAGGGAATCGGCTCACTCACAGTCTTGCCTAAAAACACAGCCATGAATAAAGAATGGTACCAGAATGTCCTCGAAGAGCAACTTCTCCCAACCGTCCAAGAGCAGTTTGGCGCCCAACAATGCCTTTTCCAGCATGATGGAGCACCTTGCCATAAAGCAAAGGTGATAACTAAATGGCTCAGGGAACAAAACATAGAGATTTTGGGTCCATGGCCTGCAAACTCCCCAGATCTTAATCCCATTGAGAACTTGTGGTCAATCATCAAGAGATGGGTGGACAAATAAAAACCAACAAATTCTGGCAAAATGCAAGCATTGATTATGCAAGAATGGACTGCTATCAGTCAGGATTTGGTCTATAAGTTGATTGAGAGCAGCCAGGGAGAATTGCAGAGGTCCTGAAGAAGAAGGGTCAACACTGCAAATATTGACTTGCTGCATTAACTCATTCTAACTGTCAATATAACCTTTTGGTACTCATAATATGATTGCAATTATATTTCTGTATGTGATATAAACATCAGACAAACACAAATAAAAACCAGAGGGCAGCAGATCATGTGAAAATATCATTTTGGTGTCATTCTCAAAACTTTTGGCCATGACTGTATGTTGCATAACATTGGTGAATGAAGTTGTGGTGCTATTAGAGTCATATTTAATATTCTGTGTGACTTCCATGAGCTTGAAGGACTGCATCCATGCGGTTTAACAATGATTCATACAATTTATTAATTAAGTCATCAGGAATAGCAAAGAATGCAGTCTTACATGCCTCCCAGAGTTCATATAGATTCTTTGGTTTTGTCTTCCAAGCTTCGTCTTTCATCCTACCCCAAACATGCTCAATAATTCTCATGTCTGGTGACTGGGTTGGCCAGTCCTTGAGCACCTTGATCTTTTTTGCCTGGAGGAACTTTGTTGTAGAGATGGATGTATGAGATGGAGCACCATCCTGCTTCAGAATTTGACCCCTTTTATGATTTTAAATGTTACAGATAGCTAATACTTCTTGATATCTTAGGCTACTGATATTGCCTTCCACCTTGCAAATGTTTCACACCCCCCCAAACTGAATGTAACTCCAGACCATGATCTTTCCACCACCAAATTTAACTGTCTTCTGGGTGTATTTTGGATCCATACGAGCTCCAGTAGGTCTCCTGCAGTATTTGCGGTAGCTGTGGTGTAATTCTACTGAAAATTAATCAGAGAAATCCACCTTCTACCACTTTTCCAGTGTCCATCTGTTTAGCAGGCTGTGGGACTTTGCAAATACCACACGGTTTTTTATTTGCCTTATGTTTAGTGCTGGCTTCTGGGCACTGATTTGACCATGGAGGCCATTTTGAGACAGAATCCTACAAATTGTTCTAGTTGACACAGGGAATTGAGGTGACTAGGCCTGTTGGAGCTCTGCTGTAGTGGAAGAGGGGCTTGCTTTGGATTTTCTAACCAACAAACGTTCCTCCTGAGCAGTTGTCTTGTGGGGTCTGCCGGACCTGGGCTTGTCAAGCACATCTCCAGTCTCTCCAAATCTTTTTTTAATTCTTTGTACTTGACACTGAGACACATTAAAGGTTCCAGCCACCTCTGCAGTGGATCTGGTCTTCAGCCTCTTGATAATCTAGGCTTTGGTCACAGGGAGGATTTTTGGCATGTTGTCAGAGCTAAAATTGTAGTTCAAGTGAAGGTCTGGGGTGCTGGGTTTCTTTTTAGACACACCCACTAATTAACCGATCATTTACTGAGCACAGGTGAGGATGTAAACTAGGATTGCGTGCATTATATTACCAGGCGACAAAACTTTTGTCTTGCTAAAATCTGACCGTTCTGTGTTCATTAAATGATCTATATTTCAGCATTGATGCCAATTTATTTTCTTAACTTAAACCATATTTTGGAGGGTTTCGGCTTTCAAAAGAGGAATTTATACAACCAATGGATGAATTTAACGTTAGGTTATAAGCTTTAATTTACATAACATGGATAAGCGACATAACGTCTCTCAGGGAGTGTACTGTAGGATTACTCAGGGATCTATTAGCAAAGGGGAGCACAGACAACAATGAAACCAAATTTAAGGTGAACAAGTCTATATTTAACATACGTGGCAGATATAATGTGATGTGCAGAAAATGAGAAAGTTCACAGGTAATACTGAAAGACTCTAAAAATAGTTCTAGCAATATCACATAAACACGAAAGTCTCTGGAGATAATTCTCACTGGGAGAAACCGATGGAGAAAACAAGTCCAATACTTATTGGTGCAGTAAAGCTTTTAAACAGTCTCAATGTCCACAGAGATGTATCTGCACTATAAACAATAGTTCTTTAAGTGCTGGCAGGGCACACAAGGCTTACGTGACACAGGTCTTGTGAAGCAAGAGCAAAGTCAGGAAACTAAACGTAGGTAGTTGGAAGCAGGAGAGTAGCTGAGGCTGGCGAGATTTATGGAGTTCAAGGCAGTAACTGGAAAAGCCGGAGCTGATCAGCAGGAGGTTGAGCACACTTGGAAAGCACAGAAAGCCTGGAATTCAAACTGAATACTCGAGCGTAGGTAGATGGTAGGCAGAGGTTTATAAAGGTATGGGGAGGATCACATGATCAGGAGTAAAGCAACGGATGCCATTTTGAAAAGGGGCAAATTGCACGGAATGTCAATAGAGATCCAAAGTCCTAATATCGGGGTAGGGAGGTGATAGAAACTGTGTGGAAGTGACCACAGGTCCATCCTCCTGTGACGCCCTGTTTGAGACTCTCCTCAAATGAAACATCACAGGAAGAAAAGAGACAAATGAAAGATATAGGGAATAGCTGTATATAGAGTATGGTAGAGAATTATAATGGTGCAAAATTAAAAAGTAGGGTAGGGGTAAAAGATCAAGGGTGGACATATCATTGGTGCAACCTATGCAATCGCACAGGAGCTCAAGAGGTAAGGGGGCCCGTTTCCACCTCCAAAACATGTGGAATTGTACATTTTTCCGATCTATTGGACTAAAAAGGGCCCAATGTACTGTTCTTGCACAGGGGCCCTTTTCTGTCTATGTACGCCAGTGTAAAAGATGTTTATAAAAGGGCATTAGAGGTATCAGACCACCTCTTTAAATATCTTAGCGGGTCTTGCAGATCTTATATATACATTATGGGACTGTTAACTGCTACACAAGTATGGTACTCAGGTCTTCAATTTGTGCAGGATACAGCACCCCAATCCCATCTCTCCAAAAAACAAATACCCTTCAGACAGCGATATGAGGTCCATTTCTTTTTGTGCTATAGAAGCTGTTGTTTCTTTAGAAGACGAGGAGTGGACTGAAATTGGGTAATTCTGCCACATGAATGTTAATGGATTTTTCTGCTCGACTGTGCGAATCCAAAGGGACTGAATGAGCAATTAAGCTTTGCTCCCATTATTTGACATAAGCTTAATAACTATCCTAATTTGGGCACTAGGAGTACCCGAGTACCTGCCATTGGCTATTCTTTTATAACATTATGGCCCTTTTAATTGATTATTGTTTCTTATCTTGGAGGTACAGTTGGGTGCAGAAATATTTGGACAGACGAGATCTTCTTGGTTTGGACTCTGTTCGCCACTATTTTCTATTTAAAGTGAAACACCTGAGATGTAATTAAAGTGTATATTTTTAGGTTTAAGTAAAGCAGTTAAAAAATAGTATCCTGTAAAAAGTTTAGTAATTGTAACTATTTTTCTGCAATGCGTCTTCACATCAGGCTCAAAAGTAATTGGACAAATTAAAGGGGTTGTCCAATACTAGGAAAACCCCTTCTCCTTCTGCATGTTTGCCCCCATTGAAATAAATAAGTTTATACTCACCTCCAATGCTGTTGCCATTGCGGCAGTGTTGGCACTCGCTCTCCCGGAGCTCATGTGACGTTGCTCCATCAACATGCCACTAGCTCAATCAGCATTGGCTTCTCTCGCTGCCTTCAGACATATGAGCAACCAACTGGAAGGGAGAACTGAGACTCGCTGCACGCTCCCTGCTAATTGCTTATACGTCTAAAGGCAGAAAGCGAAGCCAGCGCTGATTGGGCTAGTGGCATGTGTGATGTAGCAACGTCATATGAGCTACGGGAGAGCGAGTGCCGACAATACTGCAATGGCGATGGCCCCAGAGGTGAGAGCAAGCTTTTTTATAGTTGCCCCAAAACCATTTTTTGTTTTTGGGGGCAAACATGGAAAATGTGAAAGGGTTGTCCTAGAAGTGGACAACCCCTTTAACTTGATCACAAATAAAATGTTAATTTTTAATACTTTGTAGAGAATTCTTTGAAGACAATGACTGCTTGAAGTCTGGGTCTGGGGAATAGCTATTCTCCTTGTGGAGAGCAATCTGCCAGCCGGCAGTGAGGAGACTAAAGGTACCATCACACGCCACGATATCGTCGCAATATGTCCCGTGATTTGACGTGAGCGCGCACGTTTTTTGGCACTGTCCCCAGATCACTTCGGAGATGTCACATGTAGTGATGTCGCGTGCTGCAACCTCCGGCGATCAGGCGTTTCGGAAATCGCCTGACCAAGACCGGAAGCGATCTTGCCTTTCACGTCGCCGCGTCACAGGCACAACCACATCAGCGATGTGGGTGTAGTGTTTGACCGCGGCGAGGAGATAGGTGTGCCAGAGTGTGTTTCAGCGCGCCCCTACCACTCCGATTGGCCTACACAACTGCGTTACCACCAAGCCATCAATCGCCACAGACGGGGCGCAGAAAACAGCACGCTCAGGCACGCCTATGGGATTGATTTCAGGATCTCTGAAATTGCTATCTACGTCGCTATCGCCGTGTCACACAGCACGACCATCTGAAATCGCGAGGTGGACATCGCCTGATTTTACTGCAGTGCAGTGCAATCAGGCGACGCGCCACCAGTGATTTCTCACTGTAAGATCGCCCTGTCACATGCCACAATGCACTTGCGATGTGGTTTCAACATCGCAGAATTCGCAAAATGACAGCTATATCGCAGACGATATCGTGGCGTGTGACGTACCTTGAAGACAGGCGTGCCAGAGTGTGTTACACCGCGCCCCTACCACTCCGATTGGCCTACACAACTGCGTTACCACCAAGCCACCAATCGCCACAGACGGGGCGCGGAAAACAGCACGCTCAGGCACGCCTACAGAATTGATTCCAGAATGTCTGAGCTCGCTTTTTACATCGCTATCGCCCTGTCACACGCCACGATGCGCTTAAATCGCCTGGTGGATATCGCCTGGTTTCTCTGCAGTGCAGGGCAATCAGGCGACGCTCCACCAGTAATTTCTCACCGTAGAATCGCCAAGTCACACGCCACTACGCACATGCGATGTGGTTTCCACATCACCGAATTCGGGAATTGCCAGCGATCTCGCCGGCGATATCGCGGCGTGTGACGGTACCTTAATGCTATCGAATAAAGGTAGCAATCCTAAAAATCTTTAACAAGCTTTTTAATATGACTTAAGGTACCGTCACGCGCCACGATATCGTCCGCAATATCGCTGTCAATTCGCAAATTCTGCGATGTCGAAACCACATCACAAGTGCGTTGTGGTGTGTGACAGGGTGATCTTACGGCGAGAAATTGCTGGTGGCACGTCGCCTGATTGCACTGCAGTAAAATCAGGCGATGTCCACCTCACGATTTCAGTGGGTCTTGTCGTGTGACACGGCAACAGCGACGTAGGAAGCGATTTTTAGAGATCCTGAAATCAATCCCTTAGGCGTGCCTGAGCATGCTGTTTTCCGCGCCCCGTCTGCGGTGATTGGTGGTTTGGTGGTAATGCAGTTGTGTAGATCGGAGTGGTAGGGGCGCGGTGAAACACCTTCTAGCATGCCTATCTCCTTGCCGCGGTCAAACACTATGCTCACATCGCTGATGTGGTTGTAGCGTGTGACGCGGCGATGTGGAAAAGCAAGATCGCTATCGGTCTTGGTCAGGTGATTTCCGGAATGCCTGATCATCAGAGGTTGCACGTGACATCGCTACATGTGACATCTTCGAAGCGATCTGGGGAGAGTGACAAAAAACGTGTGCGCTCACGTCAAATCGCAGGAGATATTGCGACAATATTGTGGCGTGTGACGGTACCTTTAGGATTTGTGCCAGATCAGAACCCCAAACTGCAAAAGCTGCGATTCAGGGTGATTGCCCCTCATCAGTGCAGTGTGTGGGAATTCATATTAAAAGGCTTGTTAAAGAGTCAATTATGACTTTTAGGATTGCTACCTTTATTAGGTGGCATTAGAGTTTGTCTACTTCCTCATTGAAGTGACAATTTGCATATGCCTGAAGTATGAAAATCATGGATGTCACCAAATGCTGGGTTTCCTCCTTTGTGAGGTTTTGTCAGGTCTTTGCTGCAGCTGACTTCACTTATTCTTTGGTCTTTATGTGTGGCACCCCACTGGTCAGGCATCACAATTTGGGGTACTGCACCCATAAATGAGTGTGCGGTTACCCCTGTCACAGTGAGAATGCGGGGTTTGTAGGAGGCTCCCATCCCAGCACTCCCACACACCCACCTAGAAAAACGGTTGGAGACTAGTCTCTGGGGGGGAGGAGTTAGGGGAGGAGGTAGGTAGAAAAACGGATTATTCCAAGTTTGCCTCGAGGGATGAAGGAGTACGGGAGCCCTGAGAGAGAGAAGGGGACTCCGAGAAAGGGGGCCTGGAGAGAGAGAGAACAGGCAGCCAAGACTGAAGAAGGGGACCCCCCCAGATCGGAGCGACCATACTCCGGGAGGGAACTCTGGTCCATTTACCAGAGTGCCGGGTCCCAAGACGGGAGTTCAGCCCTTGAGTCATAACACCGGTCGTCGTGGGTCCGTCTACCGGCTCCGACACCCTGTCACAAGGAAACCAGTCACACCAGGATAACCCACCGGGGTCGAGTCCTAGTGCAGGAGAGAGGGAGAGCGGGAAGCTGGAATACTCAGAGAGCAACCCAATCGGGCCTGGTACTAAGCGGGCTGGTCCAGGACAGGCAGCTGCAACGGGACACAGGCTAGAGCTTCCGAGAGGCTCTGCAGCCCACTGTGACTGCCCAGCCGGCTACCTTTAGCTAACGACTGTTGTCCGCTATGAACTGTACCACCACTAGCATTGTTCCAGTGAAGTACCCGGGTAGAGTGACAGAGTCTCCGTGTACTTATTTCCCCGCTGCACTGCAACTTGATTATCTCCATCATCAGCACTTCCATCACTACAGGTGCTTCCCTGCCCCGGAGGGCCAGCTCTACCTGCAGGGAGCTGTACCATCTCGGCCGTTGTACCATCGCCCTCCAGAGGTCTGAAACGGCGCTGGTGCTTAATCACCAGAATCTGCGGGTGGCGTCACGATAAACTTATAAACTTTTATTCGCATTCCAACTACTCCTTTTCAGTTGACCACCAAGGCCACGGGTTTGGGCAGGCCACCAGTGACATCCCTACAGCAGCGGAGGGCCCAGATACCCGAGTCCCCATACCCTGGACTAGTCATAAGCATTTTGTCTTAAGCATGGTAAATGTAGCTCAATGGGGTTGAGATGTGGTGATTGACTCGGCCATTGCAAAATATTTTACTCTTTTGCCTTAAAAAACTCGTGGGTTGCTTTCACAGTATGTTTTGGGTCCATCTGTCTGTGACGCACTGTACAATCAACTGCTGCATTTGGTTGAATGTGTACACTGCAGAATTCATCCGGCTTCTTCTGTCTTCAGTCACATCAATAAACACTAGCCACCCAGCCAACACTAGCCATTGACAGCCATGTATACCTAGCCATCACACTGCCTCCATCATGTGCTACAGATGTGCTGTGCTTGGATCATGACCTTCTCCATAATTTCTTCTTCACTCTGGGACAGGTTGATCTTAGTTTCATCTGTCCAAGAATCGTTTTCCAGAACTAGGCAGCTTCTTTAAATATTTTTTGGCAGTCTACTTTGGCCTTCGTATTTTTAAGGCTGATTAATGGTCTGCACCTTGTAGTGAACCCTCAATATTTGCTCTCATGAAATCTTCTCTTTATAGTAGACTTGGATACTGAAACATCAACCTCCAGGAGACTGTTCTTAACTTGGGTGGATGTTGTGAAGGGGTTTTTCTTTACCAAGGAAAAGATTCTATGATAATCCACCACTGTTGACTTCCACGAACGTCCAGGCCTTTTTGAGTTCCCATGCTTACCAGTGCACTTTTTTTTTTTTAGTAGAATATACCAAACTATTGATTTGAGCACCCCTACCATTTCTGTTTTCTGATGGATTTCTTCTTATTTTTTTAGCCTAATGTTTCTCCTCCATCGAGAGCACCTTTGACTGCTTGTTTTGGGATCACAGCAACAGCTTCCAAATGCAAATGACACATCTGGAATCAGTTCCAGACCTTTTACTTCCTTAACTGATTGTGGATTAATGAGGGAATAGCATATGCAGACCATTAAAGAGCTTTTGATGTAATTGCCCAATTACTTTTGGTCCCTTGAAAAAGATATGTAATTCCTAAACCCTTACTCCATTTAGGATGTACAGTCATGGCCAAAAGTTTTGAGAATGATACAAATATTAATTTTAACAAAGTCTACTGCTTCAGTTTTTCTAATGGCAATTTGCATATACTCCAGAATGTCATAAAGATTGATCAGCTTAACAGCAATTACTTGCTAAGTCAATATTTGCCTAGAAAATGAACTTTAACCCCCAAAACACATTTCAACATCATTGCAGTCCTGCCTTAAAAGGAGCAGCTAACATCGTTTTAGTGATTGTTCCATTAACACAGGTGTGGGTGTTGATGAGGACAGGGCTGGCGATCAATCAGTCATAATTAAGAATGACACCACTGGACACTTTAAAAGGAGGCTGGTGCTTGGTATCATTGTTTCTCTTCAGTTAACCATGGTTATCTCTAAAGAAACACGTGCAGCCATCATTGCACTGCACAAAAATGGCCTAACAGGGAAGAGTATCGCAGCTACAAAGATTGCACCTCAGTCAACAATCTATCGCATCATCAAGAACTTCAAGGAGAGAGCTTCCATTGTTGTCAAAAAGGCTCCAGGGCGCCCAAGAAAGACCAGCAAGCGCCAGGACCGTATCTTAAAACTGTTTCAGCTGCGGGATCGGACTACCAGCAGTGCCGAGCTTGCTCAGGAATGGCAGCAGGCTGGTGTGAGTGCTTCTGCACGCACTGTGAGGCGGAGACTCTTTGAGCAAGGCCTGGTTTCAAGGAGGGCAGCAAAGAAGCCACTTCTCTCCAGAAAAAAACATCAGGGACCGACTGATATTCTGCAAAAGGTACAGGGAGTGGACTGCTGAGGACTGGGGTAAAGTCATTTTCTCTGATGAATCCCCTTTTCGATTGTTTGGGACATCTGGAAAACAGCTTATTCGGAGAAGAAGAGGTGAGCGCTACCACCAGTCTTGTCTCATGCCAACTGTAAAGCACCGTGAAACCATTCATGTGTGGGGTTGCTTCTCAGCCAAGGGAATCGACTCACTCACAGTCTTGCCTAAAAACACAGCCATGAATAAAGAATGGTACCAGAATGTCCTCCAAGAGCAACTTCTCCCAACCGTCCAAGAGCAGTTTGGCGCCCAACAATGCCTTTTCCAGCATGATGGAGCACCTTGCCATAAAGCAAAGGTGATAACTAAATGTCTCAGGGAACAAAACATAGAGATTTTGGGTCCATGGGCTGGAAACTCCCCAGATCTTAATCCCATTGAGAACTTGTGGTCAATCATCAAGAGACGGGTGGACAAACAAAAACCAACAAATTCTGGTAAAATGCAAGCATTGATTATGCAAGAATGGACTGCTATCAGTCAGGATTTGGTCCAGAAGTTGATTGAGAGCAGCCAGGGAGAATTGCAGAGGTCCTGAAGAAGAAGGGTCAACACTGCAAATATTGACTTGCTGCATTAACTCATTCTAACTGTCAATAACCTTTTGGTACTCATAATATGATTGCAATTATATTTCTGTATGTGATATAAACATCAGACAAACACAAATAAAAACCAGAGGGCAGCAGATCATGTGAAAATATCATTTTGGTGTCATTCCCAAAACTTTTGGCCATGACTGTATAGTCATATGAAAAAGTTTGGGCACCCCTCTTAATCTTATTTTTTTTTTTTTTTTGATAAAAAATAGTTTTTTTGCAACAGCTATTTCAGTGTGATATATGTAATAACTGATGGACACAGTAATATTTCAGGATTGAAATTAAGTTTATTGCACTAACCGAAAATGTGAAATATGCATTATTTCAAAAATTGACAGGTGCAAAAGTATGGGCACCTCAACAGAAAAGTGACATTAATATTTAGTATATCCACCTTTTGCAAAATAACAGCCTCTAGTAGCTTCCTGTAGCTGTTAGGGTACCTTTACACACGGCTACATTTGTAGCTTGTCACCAGGTAACTTACTGGTTGCAGTGAAATCATGGAGAGATTATTCCATTTGTACACAGCAACAAGATAGAACCATGTATCCATGATTTCACTGTAACCAGTAAGTTACCTGGTGACAAGCTACAAATGTAGCCGTGTGTAAAGGTACCATTAGGGTCAGGGGCGTATCTAGGGGGGTGCAGCCGGATCCTTTGCCCCAGGCACAACTCAGAGGGGGGTGCCGGCGGCACCCCACAGCCTCCCCCCCCCGCTCCTCAAACAAAGCCCGCCCCGCTCCGGTATTATTTATTATCTCTTACCGGCGCGGTATGGTATGGTGCACACTTCATTATTTGCGGCCGCCGGCTGCCAGCCTCCGCTCCGCCCCCGCTTCCGGGCTGTCACTTCCACTGCTGCGGGCGTTCCACACTGTGGACCGCATAGAAGAGAGTCCCCGTACCGCCCCTTCACTTCCTCTTCCTGCGGGCGGTGTGTGGAACGCACAGAAGAGACTCGTCGCCCATCCTCATCTCCCCTCCTCTGTGTTCCACAGCCAGACATCGGCACCGCATACACCGGAGCCCAGCACCGCCTCAGAGGTCAGTGTGTGGAGGTGGTGCAGGCTGAGCCTGGGGCATAGAATGGCAGTATGATGGCATTCCGGGGGCACAGTATAATAGTAATCTCGTGGTCCACAGCCTGTTATACACATGAATATATATATATATATATATATACTGTGTTATATATATATATATCCAGCATGTGTTAAGTGGGCCCACTGAGACTGACAGCACCTCCCCCCCCCCCGCTCCTCAACACCAAGGCTGCAGGGGCGGCGGGGCTGAAAGCTGACGGCTAACCCACTGATCTTTGCCCCGGGCGCCATGAAGTATAGTTACACCGCTGGTTAGGGTACCTTTACACGCGGCAACTTTTCTAGGAATTTCACTGGCAACTTACTGGTTGCAGTGAAATCATGGAGACATTGTTCCATTTGTACACAGCAACAAGATAGAACAATGTGTCTATGATTTCACTGCAACCAGTAAGTTGCCAGTGAAATTCCTAGAAAAGTTACCACGTGTAAAGATATCCTTAATGAGTTCCTGGATCCTGGATGAAGGTATTTTTGACCATTCCTCTTTACAAAACATTTCCAGTTCAGTTAAGTTTGATGGTCGCCGAGCATGGACAGCCCGCTTCAAAACATCCCACAGACGTTCAATGATATTCAGGTCTGGGGACTGGGATGGCCATTCCAGACCATTGTAATTGTTCCTCTGCATGAATGCCTGAGTAGATTTGGAGCGGTGTTTTGGATCATTGTCTTCCTGAAAGATCCATCCCCGTCGTAACTTCAACTTTGACACTGATTCTTGAACATTATTCTCAAGAATCTGCTGATACTGAGTGGAATCCATGCGACCCTCAACTTCAACAAGATTCCCGGTGCCGTCATTGGCCACACAGCCCCAAAGCATGATGGACCCTCCCCCAAATTTGATAGTGGGTAGCAAGTTGTTTTTCTTGGAATGCTGTGTTTTTGTGGCGCCATGCATAACGCCTTGTTGTATGACCAAACAACTCAATCTTTGTTTCATCAGTCCACAGGACCTTCTTCCAAAATGAAACTGGCTTGTCCAAATGTGCTTTTGCATACCTCAGGTGACTCTGTTTGTGGCGTGCATGCAGAAACGGCTTCTTTCGCATCACTCTCCCATACAGCTTCTCCTTGTGCAGTGTGCGCTGTATTGTTGACTGATGCACAGTGACACCATCTGCAGCAAGATGATGCTGCAGGTCTTTGGAGGTGGTCTGTGGATTGTTCTTGACTGTTCTCACCATTCTTCTTCTCTGCCTTTCTGATATTTTTGTTGGCCTGCCACTTCTGGCCTTTACAAGAACTGTCCCTGTGGTCTTCCATTTCCTTACTATGTTCCTCACAGTGGAAACTGACATGTTAAATCTCTGAGACAACTTTTTGTATCCTTCCCCTGAACAACTATGTTGAACAATCTTTTTTTCAGATCATTTGAGAGCTGTTTTGAGGAGCCCATGATGCCACTCCTCAGAGAAGATGCAACTAGGAGAACAACTTGCAAGTGGACACCTGAAATAGTTTTTCTCATGATTGGATACACCAGGCTATGAAGTACAAAGCTCAATGAGGTTACCAAACCAATTTAGTGCTTCAGTAAGTCAGTAAAAAGTAGTTAGGAGTATTGAAATCATGAAAATCAGAAGGGTGCCCAAACTTTTGCACCTGTCAAATTTTGAAATAATGCATATTTCACATTTTTGGTTAGTACAATAAACCTCTTTTCAAACCTGAAATATTACTGTGTCCATCAGTTATTACATATTTCACACTGAAATAGCTGTTGCAAAAAAACTATTTTAAACAAAAAAAAAAAAGAGTAAGATTAAGAGGGGTGCCCAAACTTTTTCATATGACTGTAAATACCTTCAAATTATTATTATTATTATTATACATTTATATAGCACCATTGGTTCCATGACGCTTTACATGTGTAAGGGCAGAACAAGGACGAAAACAAGAGCATAAAAATCATGTCAATTAAATCATACAGGTACAGTAGGGCAGAGGATCCTGTCCACAAGCGTTCACAGTCTATAGGGGATGGGTGGGAGACAGTAGGAGGGGGAGAGGTGGGGGTGAGATGGGGCACTGGATTAGGTCTCAGTGTGGGTTGTAGGCTTGAAGGAAAGCTAGGAGTCTGCACTTGAAGCCAATATTGATTATATAACTATCTTAAATATATTTTATGTTATGTATAAATATAGGTGTGGTCAATACAAAGGACTGGGACATTGTCACGAGTGTAGCAGATAAGGGAAAGGAAGCAGGATGGTATAACAGGCACAGGCACCTGGGAAGCTAGTCTGGCCCTGGACTTGGGGTCGCTGACTAGCCCTGTTTCCCAAAGTACCCCAGATGGTGAGGAGGTTTGGGCCACCACCTTTTCCCTCAACTCCTCAATCAGCCCTGTACTACTTTCTCTCACCTCCCACCACAGACAAGGGTAAACAGCAACATCCAGGAAAAAGCGCAAAGCATCAGCAGAGCAGAGACAACTTCAGCTTCCTTGGTCAAAGGCAGAGAAATTCTTATCAGCGACGCCCTCTGGAGGAAGGGGAGGATATTTAAAGGCCATGGGCGTGATCACCTGAGAAACCTATACCTCCACCTGCAGAGCCGCCCACCACACAATCAGCAACTACAGCAGAGGTCCCCAACTCCAGGCCCCGAGGGCCGCCAACAGTGCAGGATTTCAGGATTTCCTTAGTATTGCACAGGTGTTAATGTGATCAAATGCACAGGTAATGATTCCAACCCGTGTGCAATACTAAGGAGATCCTGAAAACTTACACTGTTGGCGGCCCTCGAGGCCTGGATTTGGGGACCCCTGAACTACAACTTCAAGATCAACCCTGACTGAGTCAAAGGAAAAAAACTCTGGATTAAACAGCAGCAGAGCAATTCACATGGACAGTGGAGCAGTCAACACTTGTGACAGTGACAGACATCACTTACGGTATTTCTTCTAAGACTATACAAAGGAACAGGGGTCACCCACTGCGGGTGGAAGAGAGGAGATTCAAATCAGCTAAATAGGAAAGGGTTCTTTACTGTTAAACCAATCAAACTATGTAACGCCCAAGCGCAAGTAATGGCAGATACTATAACAACTTTAGAGACAATTTTAGGGTTATAATAGGGATTAATAGTTTATCCATCTCTTTTCTTACCTATTTTCACTATATTGTACTTTCTCCAGCCAGTGTTAGGCTTTGTGGCTTTCCTGTACATATATTTCGTATATTTGGCAACCAAATTTTTTTGGATCACTTTTAGATGGTTGTATCTATTGATGCCCGCTAATTCTGAACCAATTAAAGAGGACCTGTCACCCCCTGCTACATGGCAATCTAAATGCAGTACTGAATGCAGCATGTTTACTGCATTCAGGGAAGGGGTCCCCCATGTATCTGTGTGCTGTGTACCCCAAGATATAGCCTTAGGAAAACTCACTGTTAGAAGCCATGAGGGCTGTCCCTGTGGCGGGAGTTAGCTCTATTCAAGGGGGCCATTCCCTCCCCCTCTGTGCCGCCTCCTGCTGTGCTGTTTATGTTTTGTTCAGACAGCAGGGCAGGATGCAGGAATCTGGCACTGACTTCAGGACAAATGATTTGCATGCTGTGTGAGGCAGGATGAGTGACAGAGAGGAGGAGGGCAGAGCCAGCACAGCAGGAGGCAGCACAGAGAGGCAGGGGGAGGGAATGGCCCCATGAATAGCGCTAACTCCAGCCACAGGGAATGCACTCATGGCTTCTAACAGTGAGTTTTCCTAAGGCTATATCTCGGGTACACAGCACACAAACATATGGGGACCCCTTCCCTGAATGCAGCAGATATGCTGCATTCAATGCTGCATTTAGATTGCCATGCAGCAGAGGGGTGACAGGTCCTCTTTAAATTTCTGTGTGCTTAGATATTGAGTTCTATGGCTTTAACCCCATACATGGATTTGGATCACACTATTTTAATACATGACTGTTTTTGGATTCGTGGTAAGATTAAGAATAAAAGTTTTATTTTAGAGGGGATTTTTTTCATACATTTTTGTACTTGCATGTTGGACCCTGCTTTATCATACTCGTAAGGTTTTTATACAATGTTATATTACATTATGCTTAATTTCGATTCTAGGTGCAATTACTCAGGGTTGGATAAGGGACCTTTCACATCTGCGATTTTGTAAATTCGCAGCAGATCCGGCAGATTTTGCCACATCTGCCGCATAACAGCTGACTTGCAGCAAGCCCCATTCATTCTCCATAGGACTTGCGGTCAAGTGCGGTTTTGCTGGATGCAGCAAAACTACACTTGCCACACCTGACCGTAAATCCCATAGAGAATGAATGGGCTTGCTGCAAGTCAGCTGTTATGTAGATGTGGCAAAATCTGCCGCAAATTACAAAACCGCAGATGTGAAAGCAGCCTAAGGGCGGCTTCACACTGCGGTCAGGTCTGGGGCTGTCAGGGATGAACCTGACAGCCCCGGACTGGATCAGCACACAGAACTAGAGGGCTAATTTGCCCTCCGATCCGGTGTGCTGCTGCACGCAGCTGCGGCCGCTGATAGGTCAGGACCGTAGATCACGAGCTAGCCGCAGTTCTGACTTATCAGCGGCGGCAGCACACCAGACCGGAGGGCAAATTAGCCCTCTAGTTCTGTGTGCTGATCCAGTCCGGGGCTGTCAGGTTCATCCCTGACAGCCCCAGACCTGACCGCAGTGTGATGCTGCAATTAGTCATTGATGCCACCTTTGCAGGGACCAACAAGGTAACGGAGCTCATTTTCACCTCCAAAACCAGTAGAGTTGTGCATGATGACAAGCTATTCAACTGCAAATGGCAAATATACTGATCTTGCATTGGGGCCCTCTTCTGTGTTTGCCAGTGCGATTATGGCTTATGAATCTGGAAGATCAGGATGAGCAGTGATGTACATTTGACACTGAATTGATGAAGACACAACAAAACCATGCAGTAAGGAAGTTGAGGTGGCGAAAAGTGGGCATGGACATGGAACAGGCTGCGGCACCCAACACTTTCCATTTGGATTTCCAAGTGGGTTAGGATAGAAGAGCAGAGGTGCAGTGCCGCGTTGTCCGCCAAGCATAGGAAGTCTCTTACCAATTGTAGGCCTAAGTCCGTTATTAGAAGATTCTTAACTAGTGTTTTTGGCTCCGAACCAGAGACAGTTACTCAGCCTTTGTGAAAACACCATTAGAACCCTACAAATAGAATGTGAGATCACATGACCTAGAATTCAGCTATAGCAGAATATTCATACAAATCTACAGATATTCTGCCACAGATTGATTTTTTATTCCGATTGTGGAAAATACTGTAAATCTGCAACCGTCAGCGACATTAGGAGCTTCCATACAGATAAAAAAACTACAAGCAAAGGCCCATTTACACTTGCCGATCTCGGCTGTTAGCAGCACACAATTAAGGTCCTTTTTAGACAGGTCAAACATCATTATCGGTAGCACATCTACTGCACAGGACAATCCAATCTCCTGCCAAACAAGCGTTTTGCTCATTCATTAAGTAATTGCCAGCATAATTATACAAACTCCTAGCTGGAGAATGAGCTAATCTAATTAGACTTTCAAAGCAATGTGCCATCAGAAAATGACCTATTATTTAAATCAGATCTTTCTATAAGGGTAGAGTCACACGAGTGCAATGTGAGAAGATCTTTCATTGCTCTTGGTCTAATTTTAGGCATTGACGCAGCTCAAACCTATGATTTTTTTTCCCCTAAGCCCTAATCGGACTGAGGAAAAAAATTGCAGCATGCAAAGATTGCCAGCTAGTCTGTCTCTGTTTATTTGCACCCATAAAAGGCTGTGGTGAGAGTGAAACATTGGATTGCACCGATAACATCAGAGTGCAGTGCGATATACAGCGAGGCTGGCAATAGAGGAGGTGGCGAGATTAATCTCTCCCTATCCTCCGCATCTGTGATACATGACGCTCGGGTAACACTCGCAGCAGGGACTGAGGCAAGTGTCATTAGCATATCACATCTGATGCTCTTGCATTGGGTGCCATATGCTAGAGTGACTCCAGCCTAAAGAGCATGTGCACCCATTGTCTTATAGACTCCTGTCTCATGGTGACTCAGCACCCAGGCCTGGCTGTTGCAATCCAAGCATGATCCATGGCAGTATGAACTAGGTATTACATGTGGTTTACAAAGTAGGACTACTTCTGCAATGCATGCATATGATCAATGAGGACCTGTTCTTCTGCACACCCTCTCTGTACAGAAGATTATATATCTCCTTAAAAACCCAAAGTGCTGCCATTAATGTGTATCACACGCTCAGGCTTCTATCAGATTCACTTTGTCTGCAAGTCTCTGAACATAGTGAAGGCAAAACTTACCCAGGGACTGAGAAAAGTAGAACATGTCCCACTTTCAGCTCCGCTGCCTGTCATCTATTATGTTAAATGCCCCAGTGTGCGGAGAAGACGCTGCTGGCTAGATATGTCTTTGCTTTATTATACATTGGGGATGGAGGACGCTGAGGGTTTTCTGTCTTTTCTGATCACCAAGGAGGTTTGCTCCTTGTTTTATTTTCACACTTCACCCCAAGGAAAAAAAAAAAAAGTATCATTTCATAGTGGAGAATCAGGGAGCCGTATACATAAGGGTATTTTACTCAGCTGTCTTCATAAGCACCCAGTTTTTACCATTAGTGGGGACCCCCTGTAGTTTAGGTAAGGACTCATTCAGATGAGCGTATAATTGGTCTGTATGTATTACATGCCTCACACAGGGCCATTATAGCCTGTGTGCATGGCCCATTTTCTATGCGTAAAGAATCTGCATAAGGAGTTTTTGTTTTATAAAGGGAAAAAAATATATATTTAATGCATCTCATGCATTACATTGCTCATTGTACAGACCGGAATAATGCATTCAATGTAAAAGCGGTTCGTCCACGTGACCACAGGATGCATCCACAGCTACTCACTTCTGCAATTTGCAGTCACTTCTGGAAGATTTATTTTCATACACTCATCTAAAGCTGCCTTATAGGGAACCTGTCAGTTCTGTCTACATCTATATTCCCTACCTAACAGTCCCTGTATGTATTAGCACACAAACAGATCTTTAGAAAAAGCATTTCCAAAGTTTGTTTTAGGACTTTGACTAGTCAAGTTAGCATTAGTTGCATGACTAGTCGGCCCACTTAGGGTACCGTTACGCCTCGCAACATTGCATGCAATTTTACTTGCAATTTGCTGGTTGCAGTGAAATCATGGACACATTGTTACATTTGTACACAGCCACAAAATGCAACAATGTGTCCATGATTTCACTGCAACCAGCAAATTGCAAGATAAACTGCATGCAATGTTGCGACATGTAATGGTACCCTTAGTATGTTTTTCCGTTCCTGTGGATGTTTCAACATGATTTACAAAAGCGGCGTCTTTGCCAGCGCTATATAAAGCCACACGGCTTTGCTCTCATCAGCATTGAGGCTCTCTGACGCCGGGTGTACACGTCCCAACTTCAGAGAGGAGAGGCTCACTGCGTTTGGTCGGACGTCATCCACACTACCGATCACGCGCACTTCTCTGAAGCTGGGTGTATGCACCCTGGCTTCAGAGAGACGTAGTGCACATAACTGGAAGTGTGGACGACTTCCGACCAAACGCAGTGAGCCTCTCCTCTCTGAAGTTGGGGCATGTACACCCGGCGTCAGAGAACCTCAATGCTGATGGGAGCAAAGTGTGCGCATGTGCGGCTTTATATAGCGCTGGCAAAGACGCCGCTTTTGTAAATCATGTTGAAACATCCACAGGAACGGAATAACTTGCTAAGGGTATGTGCACATCAGTCGTTTCTGCATCTTTGCAGAACGACCGGGAACCGGTGGAGAATGGCAGAACTGAGTTTTCTGAACTCGCTAGTGTCCCTGGTTTTGTTAGCGTTTTGCTAACGATTTGCGATCGGGTTATTAGCGTTTGTACAGCGTGTTCTTGGCGATTTCCCCGGCGTTTTTCTTAGCGATTTCCAGACTGGTCTTTGGTGTACTTGTTCAGCTGGACCCGCTGGAAAAACGCTGAAAAGAAGTCGCTTGCTCTATCTTTGACAACCGGTGGAAAACCGGTGAATAAACTGAAAACGACCAGACAAAAACCCTTCTAATGTAGACAGCGTTTTCTAAACTCCATTGACTAGCATGTTAATCCAACCGGTGGCTAGGATTAACATAAATTAACATAAAACTCAGCGGAAACCGCCGACGGAAAACGTTCAAAAACAGCCCACAAAACGACTGATGTGCACATACCCTAAGTGGGCTGACTAGTCATGCTACTAAAGCCACCTTGACCAGTCAGAGGCCTAATTAGCATCTCAAACTGTCTTTAGAAATACATTTTCTAAGGATCTGTTTATGTGTGTATAGATGTGGACAGAACTGCTCATGGTTCTGGGCGCACAGAGGAACTGACAGGTTTTCTTTAAAGGGGAATTTTACATCAATATGTCCAGATAGGATGTTTTATTCATTGGTATTATGAAAAAAAAGGTTTTCCAAACATTACAATCTTTCAAATTCTATTGTTTGCAGAAAATAAGCGCATCTATATTTGAACTGGATTGTTACAATGCATCAGTTTTTGTTGGTGCCATCAGCCCGCAAGTCCTGTATAAACAGATTTGAAAAGTGACCAAAGGTATATTTGTATAAATATATTTTTTTTTTATACATTTGTTCAGTTCCATTAGTTGTATGAACAGAACTCCCAATACCCCCTTCCATATACGCACAACTTAATTTCTCCATAGTCTGTGTCAGTGTATAGACTGCACTCGGATTTCATCTTAGTGCAGTCTGATATTTTGCATGCACTTGACTTGAATGTGTGCCGTCTAAAATATGCTGCCACTCGCAGCAAATAGCAATTTTTTTTCTCATGCCGAATAATCGCTAGGTGGCTCTGTTCCATAGTGTACAGTACATCTAAAGGCCCCGTCACACGGGTTAATCTGGCCTGCGATGTCGGAAGCGATGTGCTGGTGTGCGTTCGCTTCCGACATCGCAGGCCAGCTGTCACACGGCAGGATGTTGCCGGTGACGCGGCGGCGATGTGGGCGGAGCCATTGCTTACTGGGCTGGAATCAACCCAGCGAGCGATCCGCAGCAAGCTGCGGCATAGGCTGTATCGCCACCAACATCGCTATTGCAGTGTCAGACGGCGCGATCCAGCCTAATCGCTGGTTGCAGATTGACAGGTTTACATTCATCCTCGTAAATCTGTCAACCTGTGACCAGCGATACATCGCAGTTGCGTCGCGCTGTCACACAGCACGATGCATTTGCAATATCGCGAGCGACATCACTTTTTGGCAATGTCGCTAGCGATATTGACACATGTGACGCCGGCTTAAAAGTACTTGTCTGATGTGTACGTGAGCCCTAATATGTACATTATGGGGAGTGTCCAATGTCCATTACTGCATAGAGGGGGGTGGGCAAGCGGCACAAATTATGATGGTTGCAACTACGGATACCAGCCATAATTGTGAGGAACTTAAATATCAGGTTTAGAAAGTGTCATTATACTTCACATGAATACAGAAAGCTTCTTTATCTGGAAGTAGGTTTTGCTCAGGGTTGTCACATCAAGCTGGCTCATACATGATTAACCAAAAACAAGAGTATCAGACAAAAGGGAAAAGAAAAATCATATCTATAAAATATTACATTTATTCCCCTGCTCCCTACTCTCTTCTACAAGGATAAACCTTCTCTCTGTTCAGAATAAAAAGTTTTTGGTAAACATGGAGGACGATGTCTTCCGGCCGAACTCATGTGGTGGCAAATAAAGTTAACAATCCCTTTACAAATGAGACAATCTCGTTGCCCCCAAGCTTGGACTCTCCGTAGACACGATCCACAAATGAGATTGGCACCTGAAAAAAACCCAAAAAGGAACATGATCAGGGATTTTTCCAGACTAAGTATTAAGAGCGTCAGTGCAAAATTTCACCATACAAGACTGATAATGAAGGTTAGGGCAGAGACACACTATGTGAGGTGCATGAAAAATACTCACGAGTCACGCATGACTCACCTGGAATAGCCCCTGCCTCTCTGAATGGGGTTGTGGAGCTGCATAGATACATATGCAGCTGACGCACTCCTATTCAGAGAGGTAGGGGTTGTTCCGGGTGAGTCATGCGAGACTCATGTGAGTATCTCGCAAAATGTGTCTGGTGTGAAATTTGCAAAATTGGGGGGGGGGGTGGGGGGGTGGGGGAGGGGATATGCCTTAGTGAGTCAAGGGTGATAGTTTCCTGATCTCATCACAGCAGCTCTGGCATCTTACAGATGAACTAGAGACAGGAGATCAAGCTCTCACACAGATAAGGAAAGCAGAGATACATGGAATTGAAACTGAATAATTTGTAATAGTTCACGTCTCGCTGCAAAATTGTAGCACTCTCCTGTGCCATCGTTCTTACACCTATGCTCTGGCACTGGGAGGACAGGTTATATGCAGCTTGGTACAGATAACTATTTCATCTCCCGTCCTGCTACTCATTACAAATCCATACAGTATTTTCTGACTCTTTACCTCTCCGATTGTGTATTTAAATTGACGCGCTCGTACGATCATCTCCATCTGGAATACGTAACCCTTGGAGACGCAGTGTTCCACCAGCTTCTGCAGAACCTCTTTCTTATAAAGCCTATAGACAGAGTACACAAAATATTTACAATATGGAAATAAAATGCACTCAGAAAACGCAAACAAACGTGAATAAGATGTGAGAAACAGCTGAAAACAATGAAGACAGGCAAGAGAGGATGCGTATAAAAAAAAAAAAAAAAAAAAACGTAGAAAAATATTACATTAATCAAATTGTCACCATTGTAGTGGGTAACTATATATTTAAATATCTTTTCAGAATATGTTGTGTGCAGCCATGAAGGATAATACCATGTCTGGTCATTGTATAACCTGTACCATGCATTTTCACCAGTTTAACCGTCTTCAGGCTCAATCTTTTATGGAGTTGTTCCCATCATCATAAATGTTACCTTTCAGATAGTGCTTATAGACACAAGCAATTGTGCAATTTAATGCAATTTAATGCTTTTTAAAATTTGCAGCCATTCTTGAGATATTAACACTTCACTATTTAGCTCATTGCCTTGGAGGCCAACCACTTCCGCTAGGTAGATGACCATAAGCAGTGCTTACGAGCGCTTTTCTAGTGAGCTTGTAAGCACTATTTTGAAGCTGGCCAAGATCGATGGAGTGTATACAGGTGAGATAGCAGTGGAGGCCAGTCCCCTAGGCAATGAGTTGTAAACAAAAGAAAAGTGTTAAAGGGGTTGTCCCTTACACTAAGGCTCCTTTCACATCAGCGGTATTGCAATTTTGCGGTAGATCCGGTAGATGTCACCGCACCTGCCAGATCTACTGTGTAATGGCCAACTTGTGGCACTGATCCAGCAAGCCCCATTCCTACTCCATGGGGCTTGCGGTTGGGTGCGGTAAGTTTGGTATTGCGGAATCTGGCAGATCTGGCACTTGCGTGCTAGCAGCTTTTTTGCGGTGCCGCAAGTGCCGTATTCGGCAATACCGCACTTGCCGCCCCCAACCGCAAGCCCCATGGAAAATAAATGGAGCTTGCCGGATCAGTGCCCCAAGTCAGCCATTACACGGTAGATCCGGCAAGTGCGGCAATATCTGCCGGATCTACCGCAAAATTGCAATTCCACTGATGGGGAAGCACCCTAGCTCAGTTGCAAGTTTTGCTATAAAAGCTTACAGATAATGCCCCTAAATAAAACCTACCACCTTTTCTGACAGCTTCAGGTTTTAGGTCTTTGTTTCACTTCCTGTGCCCTGGAATCAGGTCAGTTTTCGCATCCATCTCTTCCTCTTCAGAATCCTCTCCTCTCTTCTTACTACATTTTCCATCATTCTATGTCCTGGACTGCAAGTCAGCATTAAGCACAGACCTGTAACTCTGCCTATATTCAGGGCTGTGGAGTCCGGTGTCCATTTAGGTGGAGTTGAAGTCAGGAAAATTGAGGCATCCGAGTCAAGGCCCCGTTACATGGCACAACATCGTGAACAACATCGCTGATATGTCACGGGTTTAGAGGCGTACCAGTGATGTCGTTACGACATCACTGCGTGTGACTCTGGCAAGTTGCAACGAAAAATCGTCGGGTCGGAGTTGACAGGTTTACTAACATGATGGAAAACCTGATGCTCTCAACTCCATCAACCTGCTGCATCGTTGTGTGTGACACTGCGATAACGATGTCATGGACGACTTCGCCCATTCACAGCAATGAGCAGGGATCGTTCGCAGGGTTGGCGAGCGATACCTGCTCACAACATTGTTGGTGACATCTCACCAGCGATGTTGAAATAATGTCAAAAACGACCCGCGCGCCCCCGAGATCGTTGCGGACATCGTTCCAACGTCGTGCCGTGTAATGGTACCTTCAGATATTTGGCTTACCAACTTAATAGCCATGGTTGTGGACTCAGAGTCCATTTTGGGTGGAAACAAGAATGGGAAATTAAAGAATCAAGAGTCGGATGTGTGGCTTCCCGACGCCTCAGCCCTGCCTACATCACCACTAATCCACTCCCAGCATTGGAATGACCTTCTGTACTGGACACTGTTACAGGAAAAAGGAGGTATAAGAACAGCAGCCATAGAAAAAGATTATCATCTACACCCCCTCACTGAGGGTGTGTAACTAGACAGATAGGAAGGGGAAATAGAATATAATAGTAAGTATACAGCACGCACTGCTTGGTAATGTGTTTGTGTATTATATATATTTCATATATGACACACACACGCCTCAGTATCGCTACTGAAGCCAGTGACCTCTTCCTCCATGGTCTGCTTCCTTCCCTGCTTAGCCACAGTCTGGTCTGTCTCTGTCCAACTGCTGATGGTTCTCTTATCTTTGCTTTTCTTCCATTGCTTTGCTGTTATTCAGATGAGAACACTTTCCTATTTTGTCTCAGGTTCACCAGCCTTCTTTGTGGTTTATATTTCTAGTGGATTTCAGCTAAGGAATTCCAGCTCTGCAACAAAGGGATTTTGCCTTCTATGTAGAGACCAGTTAGGTTACTGCTCTTTGTTTGAGCATAAACCTTGCCAACACCTTTTCCCGGTCCTCATTAGCTTTGTGGGAGGTTTCCTTTGTTTTCCTTTTTACCTACCTGGCGCACATGCTTTACGTTTCCTCACCCTCGGACCCTGTCTACCTCTGCACATGTCCCCTCTCTTGTTTTGTTTGTGCAGCTTCCCCACTTTTTCCTCTGGAGGAATGAGAAACAGCGTGACGTCATTCCAGGGAGCTGGGCCCGAGTTGTGTTTTTTAGATGTGTGGCTAGGGATCTTCTAGTCTGTACAGGAACCAGTAGGGTGCGGGTGCAGCTGTTATCTTGCAGACTTTATTTCCTCCTTTACATTAGGGTTAGGTATGTGCATAACTCCCCTGTGGGCCAGCAGTGTCTGCAGCAGCATGCACAGGTACAGCCTTAGCTCTGCCCACCCTCCCACATAGACGGCCCTGTTTGACCATCAGTTTCCAGACCCGGAAGTGAGGGAGACTCCGATATGACATCACAGGAAGTCTGGGGATTCTCAGTGACCAGAAGAGCGGCTCAGGTTACAGCAGGATTTGCAAAAGCAAAGTGCTTATCAAGGGCAATTAGTTCATATGAAAGGGACATGTAAATTACTAGCAATCACCTTTAACATTTTCAGTGACCTTGAGGTAATATGCAGTAAATTGCAATAATGCTTGTTTTTACAAGTAGTATCTGACAAAATCCATTTATGAAGAGGTGAATGACCCTGGAATTTGCAATCGACTGTGCTAGTTGAGGAGATTAGCTGTTATGATCTCTCCCTTAAGGCGGCGTCACACGCATCAATATCGTGAGCGACATCGCCGAAAAGTGACGCATCAGCGATGTCGCAAGTGCATCGTGCTGTGTAACAGCGCAACGCAACTGCGATCTATTGTTGGTCGCATGTTGACAGGTTTACCAACATGAAGGTAAACCTGTCAATCTGCAACCAGCGATTAGGCTGGATCGCGCCGTCTGACACCACAATAGCGATGTTGGCGGCGATCCAGCCTATACCGTAGCGTTGCTGAGGATCGCTCGCTGGGCTGATCCCAGCCCAGCGACCGATGGCTCCGCCCGCATCGCCGCCGCGTCACCGGCAACATCCTGTCGTATGACAGCTGGCCTGCGATGTCGGAAGCAAGCGTGCACCCGCGTATTGCTTCCGACATCGCAGGCCAGATTGATGCGTCTATCCGGAGAGGAATCAGAGTCCGATCGTCCACCAGGAGAGGGAGGCGCAAGCCCTCCAAACTTGCGCAATCGGAATCCGAGAACAGGCAAATGGTCTCCATTGTTACCGATGGGACCCAGACTAGGAAGGAGATGGTGATGAGTGACCCCAGACATACGGATGTGAGTATGGATCTTCAAATTATTAACCTGTCAAACTATCAGTTGACAGAAGCTGAACAATTATTACTCACAAAGGGTTTATCATTTTCGCCCATGAAGCAGTTAGACAAGTTTGAATTAACGAAGGACATTTACCTCTTTTGCAGACAATTGTCTTTTAAAATGATGTATAACCGTCCATCCATCATCGATTCCTTACCAACCCAAGACAGGGCTGTTTTCCAGAACCTACTGGAGTTGGTGGATGAACAGAACACTACAGGTATGATATCTAAAAAGAAACCCTTCACTGGTAGGGCCCCTTCCCAAGCCACACCTCCCTTTTCGCTTTTTCCTCAAATACAGCTTTTTTTATGACGTTATGTCAAAAGAAATCAGGAATTTAAAAACTAACAACTTTCAAGGCAACAATCTATCATGGGATGAACGTATTGCGCTTAAAAATCTTAAGGAACACAAAGAATTCCTAATAAAGGAAGCTGATAAGGGTGGTAACATCGTACTGTGGCCCGTCAGTTTATATCTAGAAGAGGTAAGAAGACAGCTGAACAACAAAAGTTGCTATCTGAGATTGCCATCAGATCCGACTGACGTCTTTAAACACAAACTTGAGAACTTAGTTCTTCGTGGTTATGACATGGGTATTATCAACAAACGGGAAAAGGAATTCTTAGTTAATAAGCATCCTTTGGTCCCTACTTTGTACATGCTACCTAAAGTACACAAGTCCCTAACAAACCCGCCAGGACGACCCATTGTAGCGGGTATTGGTGGCCTTTTTGAGAAGCCTTGTATGTACGTAGATTTTTATCTTCAAACGTACGTACTTTCTCTTCAGTCCCATATAAGGGACTCATCACACCTTATCTGCCAGTTGAAAGAAGTAAGTTTTCCCCAGAATGCGTTAATGATCACGATGGATGTGGAAAGCTTATATACATCCATTGGACATGATGTAGGTGTTAAAGCTGTTTCTTATTTCCTAGATAAACAGACGACAGGGAACCGCATACATGATTCTTTTCTGTTGGACCTCCTCCGGATGATCTTGGATTACAGCTACTTTACCTTTGACAGAGCCTTTTATAGGCAAGTATCTGGTACCGCGATGGGTGCGAAATGCGCACCATCCTACGCTAATTTGTTTTTGGGATGGTGGGAGGACATCTGCGTTCGCACCCATCCGGACTTCATCAACTTTGTGCCTCACTGGTACAGATTCATAGATGATATTCTATTCTTTTGGACAGGCACTTTGGACGACTGCCTTCACTTCATTGGGACACTCAACTCTAATAATCTGAACATCAGACTAACGTCACACCATTCATGGACTGAGGTGGTCTTTCTGGATCTTAAAATCCAACAGGAGGAAGGTAAGCTTTTTACTTCCCTGTACAGAAAAGACACAGCAACAAACAGCTTGCTCCATTATCAGAGTTTCCATCCGGAACACATGAGGAATGCGATTCCGAAGGGGCAATTCTTTCGTTTGAAAAGAAATTGTTCCAACGAGGCAACTTTTCAGAAAGAGGCTCGAGATCTAACAGCAAGATTTAAGAAGAGGGGTTACCCTCAAAAAGTAATATCAGGAGCTTTCCAAACTACTATGGCCACTGACAGACACAGTTTACTCAGGACAAAACAGAGAACGGCTCCGGAATTCCTGAGTATAATTACGACATTTAATAATCATTGGGGGGACGTATATGGCACACTTGATCGTAATTGGTCAATATTGTGCAGTGACCCTAAGATTGAACAATTCATTGGCCCCAGACCTCGTTTGGTGGCCAAACGAGCCAAAAACCTGAAGGACTCACTGTCATCAAGCCATTTTAGTAGGCCAACTGTACCACTAGGGAGAGGTACTAAATTGATTGGTACCTTTCCTTGTGGGGATTGCTCAATCTGCCAATACATGGTGGCTTCAAATCAACTTGAGCTGACGGTCCACCCTGGACACATCATCACCAAATATTTTGCGAACTGTCGCACACGCAACGTCATTTATGTGTTACGTTGCGGGTGTTCGAAACTCTATGTAGGGGAGACCACCCAAGAACTCAGAAAGAGGGTCCAAAATCATGTTTCCAATATTTTCTGTGTGGAGTCACATTTGAAAAGTGGTAAACCCATTTCATCGGTAGCAAAACATTTCCATGCATGCCACCAAGGCTCCCCTAAGGGGTTAAAAATCATTGTGGTCGATAGAGCCTTTAGCTCTATCCGTAAATCACATATGACCGACGAGCTTCTAAGAAAAGAAGCTCGCTGGATCTATAATCTGCGGAGTATGTCACCCAATGGCTTAAATGAGGAAATGCTCTTTAATGGTTTTTACAAGAAATGATATGTGAACCCTCTTTAAGGTTTCTAACACCCTGACACTTTATTCTTAGATATTATGAACTTGGATCGGTATCCAGCAGCTTTTCAACATGGTGTTTGGGCCCTCGGAATGATATGGATCGTGGTCATCGACCGTACACGTCTTCTCACGGATTTGGAGTCCATCCTTGATGAACTCGTCACTTTGGATGTGTTTTGGATTTACTTTGAAACATCGCCTTGTTTTTGAACTCTATTACATGTCCATGAATATATTGGTGTCTAGAGTTGATGTCCCCCTTCTTTCATGTTGAACAAAAGTGGTCCTCTTTCCCCTATTTGGTCTCCTGGGCACCTATTAAGTATAAACAAAATCAGTTCCTTTTTCTCTTGTGAGGTGTTTTTTCATCTCACATTGATAAACCATCTTTCTCGCATTGAGGTCCTCTCTTATGAATGTCTGATAATGTTTAATGTATATATTTCTTAATGTTTTCTCCTTCACTAGGTCATATGATGACATGTGGTCTGGTGCCAAGGAAGATTTACTAATACCTTTCTTATCCCGTTTTTCCTTTTTTTCTCCTGGTTATAGGTACGCAGAAAGCTGTTTATCAGACCCACTTTTCTTCAGTTTAATATATGCCTACACATATATATATATATCTTCTTTTTGCACATAAACCTGCAATGGGTGGCTTCTGTCACCATAAACCTCCTCGTAGTGCCTCCCTGCCTTCTCCTTTTCCTCCTTAAACCACTCCCAGCGACTAATGTTGCCGTAGCATTCTTATTTGTCTAATAAAGACTTTGTCTGAAATGCGCATGCGCACTTCTTTTGATGACCGGCCGGTCTGCGCTCGCGTTCCGTCGCTTTGCGACGGCATACACAAGGGGGACCCCTTGCTACGTAATGACGCGTTATCTCGCGTCACCACGCCACCTCTAGCCCCGCCTCTACACTTCCGGGTATACGGCTGCAGATCCTGGATGTGATTTGCAGGTGGGCTCATTCATTATACTATATAAACGTTTCTCTTACAGGTAACTGACAGGTTCTCCCCCATAGGAAGCCGTCTTATAGGCGGCGACACGCGTCGGGTGTCAAGCCTGCTATGTGCCTTATGAGATGGATGTTGTTTTTTCTGGTAACTATACTTGGACACGGTGGCACTGATCGGTGCACTTGTGGTCCTATTATTTATCTGATATTCATTTCTCCCTTTCTTTTAGGGCCTTTGACTAACTCATCACCACATTATTTCATGTAGACATTGTCCTTCCCTGCTTAGGGGGATCTTTCGTCCCAGTCATAGTACATTTGACCACTTAGTGGCTGAGGTCCTTTATTACAACTTTTCTTTCAGGGACCTATAATGTTAGGTTATTTTGGTGTTCTATTCTGACGTTCCAGCCTATCTATTTAACAGGGATTTACATCTGTTCCTGATTCAGTTGACTATTTAGAGTACATTAGTTTACTGTACTGCACGTTATTTGATAGGGTGATTGATTTTCATGTGACTTTGTCTACTAACTAATTACCAGAATATCTCATCATCCACGCATTAGAAGTAGTTTTATACTGCCTATCTACAATGTATACTATAAGGCCATAGCTGTTTTGGTGGTTTCCACCTTTTAATGGTTTTTAAATTGTTTGTCAGTTCCTGTTTATATAAATGTTAAATAAATGAATTTTTGACTATTTATATTGGTCTTTTTTCAATATTCCCCAGATCCCGGTCACATATACATGCTTCTTTTTTCTCCTTACCTTAAAGGGGTTTTCCCACACACTATATTTTAATAAACAGATCAGGGAATAAAAATTATTTCCACTATTGGGAGGCGTTAAAAAGAATTTAATCTTGTATGTGTGTCCCTGTTGTGTACTGTCTAATGGATACGTCTGGTCGTGAAGGGACATGGTCTGATCATACCACATCTCCTGTGCTGAGATGATCTTACATATGTGTACCTGATATGATCAGACACATCCATTACACAGTACATAGCAAGGACACAAAAGATTATCTCAGCACAGGAGATGTGGTATGATCAGACCATGATCCTGTACGGTCAGACACATCCATTACACAGTACATAGCAGGGACACATATATAAAAAGATTACCGTATATACTCGTGTATAAGCCGACCCGTGTATAAGCCGACCACCCTACTTTTGCCCCCAAAACCTGGGAAAACCTATTGACTCGTGTATAAGCCGAGGGTGGACCCCAGCACAGGTATACAGCCCCAGCAGTGTGGTATACAGGCCCCCTCAGTGGTATACAGCAGCCTCCCCAGTGGTAGTATACAGCAGCCTCCCCAGTGGTAGTATACAGTAGCCTCCCCAGTGGTATATACAGCAGCCCCAGAGGGGTATACAGCAGCCCCAGAGCTGTATACAGCAGCCCCAGAGCTGTATACAGCAGCCCCAGAGGGTTATATAGCAGCCCCAGAGGGGTATACAGCAGCCCCAGAGGGGTATACAGCAGCCCCAGAGGGGTATACAGCAGCCCAGAGCTGTATACAGCAGCCCCAGAGGGGTATACAGCAGCCCCAGAGCTGTATACAGCAGCCCCAGAGGGGTATACAGCAGCCCCAGAGAGGTATACAGCAGCCCCAGAGAGGTATATAGCAGCCCCAGAGAGGTATATAGCAGCCCCAGAGAGGTATATAGCAGCCCCAGAGCTGTATACAGCAGTCCCAGAGCTGTATACAGCAGCCCCAGAGGGGTATACAGCAGCCCCAGAGGGGTATACAGCAGCCCCAGAGGGGTATACAGCAGCCCCAGAGGGGTATATAGCAGCCCCAGAGGGGTATATAGCAGCCCCAGAGGGGTATACAGCAGCCCCAGAGGGGTATATAGCAGCCCCAGAGGGGTATACAGCAGCCCTAGAGCTGTATACAGCAGCCCCAGAGCTGTATACAGCAGCCCCAGAGGGGTATACAGCAGCCCCAGAGGGGTATACAGCAGCCCCAGAGCTGTATACAGCAGCCCCAGAGGGGTATACAGCAGCCCCAGAGGGGTATACAGCAGCCCCAGAGCTGTATACAGCAGCCCCAGAGCTGTATACAGCAGCCCCAGAGAGGTATATAGCAGCCCCAGAGGAGTATATACAGCAGCCCCAGAGGGGTATACAGCAGCCCCAGAGAGGTGTATAGCAGCCCCAGAGGGGTATATACAGCAGCCCCAGAGGGGTATATAGCAGCCCCAGAGGGGTATATAGCAGCCCCAGAGGGGTATATAGCAGCCCCAGAGGGGTATACAGCAGCCCCAGAGGGGTATACAGCAGCCCCAGAGGGGTATACAGCAGCCCCCGCTGTATACAGCAGCTCCCGCTGTATACAGCAGCTCCCGCTGTATACAGCAGCTCCCGCTGTATACAGCAGCTCCCGCTGTATACAGCGGTACCCGGCTGTATACAGCACTCCCCCGTGGTATACCGGGCCCCCCCTGTGGCAACCTGTAAAGGAAGCGATGATTATACTTATCGGGTCGCTGTCGCCGACGCCGCCGCTCTGTCACCGTCCGTCACCGCGCTCCTTCCCGTCTTCATGCTTCCTTCACCGGCGCACAGAAAATGACGTCATTTCCTGTGCGACGGTGAAGGAAGCATGAAGACCAGGAGCAGCGCGGTGACGGACGGTGACAGAGCGGCGGCTTCGGCGACAGCGACCCGATAAGTATAATCATCGCTTCCTTTACAGGTTGCCACAGGGGGGGCCCGGTATACCACGGGGGGGGCTGTATACAGCCGGGTATATATATTTTTTTTTTTTTATTATTACCGTATATACTCGTGTATAAGCCGAGGGGGGACTTTTCAGCACATTTTTTGTGCTGAAAAACTCGGCTTATACACGAGTATATACGGTATCTCAGCACAGAAACGTTTTTTTAACACATCTAATTGTGGAAATTGATTAAAATGTAATTTGCTAGTGGGAAAACCCATTTAACACACAAAGAAAAGCAGTAAAGGCATTGAGGTATTAAAACAGCAGAAATGAGTGGTGTAGATGCAAGTCCAGGTCCGGGGTGAGGTAAAAGACTTATGAAAAGAACTGAGCATGATGCTTCTGTGTGTTCCTCAGCCTATTTCCTCACTTCTCTAACCTTTCTGCTGATCAGTGTTCCCAAATTGCAATCCTCAAAAGCCACCAACAGGTCATGTTTTCAGGATTTCCTTAGCATTACACAAGTGTTGGAATCATCACCTGTGTAGGTCATTAAATTCCCCTGTACATTGCTAAGGAAATCCTGAAAACATGTAGTGTTTGTGGCTCCCAAGGATTTTAATTGGTGAACACTGCTGTAGAGAATAATAGTAGGTGTAAATGGACACTACATTGAACAAGACAAGGTTGCGATGTTTTTCCCTCACCCAGAAGCAAAGATGTGTTCAGGAGGCAGCGGGAGGAGACAAAGTGGCTCATAAGTGGAGAAAGAAGCAGAGGTCTGTGATAAGTTACATTACAAAGTTTCTTATATTTGTTTGTATTATTGAAATATGCAAAGTTTGCTGAAAGTTCAGTTCCAATTGAAAAGTTCTCGCTTGATGTCAGTAAAAAGAAACAACCAAATTCTTCTCATAGCCGAGTTTGCCACGTTTATTCCAGTCTAGACAACCCTATAACTCAAAAAGTTCTCATACAAGACTGTCCATATAGCAGTCATAAGCCATCTGGTATAAAAAGGAAGAGCTCTGCTCAGGTTTTTAGCATTTACTATTAGCACGAATCTTGAAAATTGTGAAGAAATGAAGTATAACCTGATAAATCCGCATGATTACTGATTGTCGGTGATGATCATTAGGTTTATGCTACTAAAACAATTATTATACGGCTTCATTAATGCTTTGTAATGATACACAAAACACATTCCTTTGGCTGCTACACATTGCGCTGACAAAATCATGTTATTGCAGCATACTGGAAGTGATCGTGTTATGCTGACCATGACACACACAGTGCTGCATTTTACAGTGATGCACTAGAGGCATAGTGCGATTTCTACTTAAAGTGTAAAGTGGGGTAGAGATATCGATAATGCACTTGGTGATAAAGCTGCAGAGAAACCCTAAATATCCCTGGAGAACATATCCAGATTTTGGTTCTGTATTTAGGAAGATCACAAATTCCACCATAAAACACGATTTTACACACAAATGGGATATATTAATGATAAAATGATGGGTTTCACTTACCTAAAACTTCCCGTTAAGTCGGAAGCTCCTGGACGCAGCAAAACCTGGGTGATGAAGTTTGCCCCTCGACTGTTGGGGTGAATGAAGAAGATCACCATGAGATTGATAATCATCAAAATGCTAATGATTGAGGCACACATTAACCTTTGCTGACCTGATGAGCTTCCTCTTTAAGTCCCAGCCAAAAACGCCTCCATTTCCAATGTATCGAGTCCCAGACACAATGTCAAAGTTGCCTTCCTTCTGTTTACTGCAAGAATACAGTGACGTTAGCCGTCTGCAGGTCATAGTCCTGTCCTACTGTGCTGTAATGGACAGGTCATTGTCCCCTCAGCACACTACCTCTGTTGATGGGTTGAACCTGCTCTTTTCACTAAAGGAAGACACACTTATGCGAGCTGCATGCGATCTCCTCACACGCATACCCGTTCAGAGAGGCAGGGGCCGAGCCAGGTGAGTCATGCGAGATGCATGCGAGGCACCTGCATGCAGCTTGCATAGTGTGTCTCTGCCCTGTTTGGCTGTGACTGTCCACAAAATTATCACTGCTCCTGAAATACTCTGTGCTGAAATGGATAAATATCCAGCTGCCTAAAGGCAACGTTCCTTAACCCCTTCCCGACCTATGACGTTGTCCAACGTCATGGGCCGGTAAGGGGAGGTGGATGTTTGATGTGAGCTCTGGCGCGGAACTCACATCAAAGCCCTGACATCACAGCTGATCTCATCAGCTGAGATGTCAGGGTAACAGCACCGATCGGCTGCAGCTCATCGGTATCTCCCAGAAGCGATCAGACTGTGCAGCAAGGTTCCTCTTAAAAGGGGCAGTGTAAAAATAAGAATTTATTAAAAAATAATGTTTTTAAAAACCTGTAAAAAAAAAAAAAAAAAAAAAAAAAAAAAAAAAAAGTTCAAATCATCCCCTTTATCCCCAATCACAATAAAAGTATTAAAAAAAAAATGTTATATATATACACACATACATACATACATACATACATACATACATACATACATACACACATACACACGTTTGGTATCGCCGCGTTCTGAATCGCCCGCTCTATCATCGTATTAGATCCATTAATGAGAGCTGTTAACTCCGTAACGGAAAAAAATGGTCCAAACGCCAAAATTCCGTCTTTTTGGTCACCGCAACATTGCTATAAAATGCAATAACGGGTGATCAAAACTGCGGATCCCCCCAAATATGGCATCATTAGAAACGTTAGCTCGAGATGCAAAAAAATAAGCCGTCACACGGCCCCAGATCCTGAAAAATGGGGACGCTACGGGTCGCAGAACATGGCGCAAAAAGTCCATTTTTGTTCCCCACACTTCTGAATTTTTTTTTCAGCACCTAGATACCAGTAACGGTATACATGATGAGTGTCTACAAACTCGTACCGATCCGAGGCATCACTCCATCACAATTTCACTGTACACTATATGGTAAAATATATTATCGCATATGAAAGTACAACTCGTCTCGCAAAAAACAAGCCGTCATATGTCTATATTGATGGAAAAATAAAAATGTTATGGCTCTTGGAAGTAGGGGAGCAAAAAACGAAAATGAAAAATGAAAAATTCCAAGGTCATGAAGGGGTTAAACATTCTGTGCTGCAAGACAAAACACTGAACATTCTACTCACTTGATAAATTCTGGAATAAATTTAGGCTAAAAGAAAGACAGAAGAGCATAGGATTAAAACACCAGAATACATATAATACATATAACAGTAAGTATCTGCAAGGAACTTTTAAAATGATTTATGGTATATCTAGAGTGTGCCTAGAGATGGATTATATACGTTTACACAAGTTTTGGTCCCAAGGTCTGGTTACTCTAACATGTGCTAGGACTCCTTGTCAAAGGTGCGGTGGTCATGTAATCGCTCCTGGCCCTTCAGTAATGTATGGTGGTGATTGGGAGAGGGGGGCATTCACTAGAGCATTATGGCATCTGATCGGCCTTAAAAAGGGACTGTTAGGTCATTTTTCAGTATGATACTAATATTACCCTTGAATAGTGCTTGAACAGACCTTTAAAAATATGTAAAAATCATTACTGTACCCTTTACAGTTTTCTTGCTATAAGCATCTGTACATCCTGCAGGCAGCTATCTGCACTAATCCGATCCATTACCATCACTCCCGAATAGTCTGCAGTATTTAAATGTTATTTACATGTCCACACCCATGGAAGCTGTTATTCTGCCCCTCCCCTGTGCTCTGTGTCTCCTGCTAGTGTAGTGTATTGAAGCCTTCATATTAATTTCTGCCTGTCCTGCTTCTGAGGGGAAGAGAGAGAGATGGCACATATCTAGTTTCAGATAAGGCTGTCTCCTGTGGCACAAGCCATGCTGTCTGTGAGAGATTCTGTATGTTTTTATTTGAACATTTGTTTTCCAGCATACAAGGGAGACCAGATACAGGATACAGTCACCCCACCATGTGAGTGACTTCCACTTTACTTGTGGAAGAAGGCAGTGCAGTGAGGTGACTACATGAATATTCATTCCCTGGGGAGTGGGCAGTAGAGAATTAAGTGATCACTCACTGTCATTGACAGATGGAATTAATCTCTTTTGCAGTTTTTCAGAGAATTGGGTGGGAGGAGTATAAATAAAAGAAATACATGAATAGAAAGAGCTTCAGAGGAGATAGAAAATGATATCAGTTACATATGGATTTTTGACCTGACAGATTCCTTTTAACCCCTCTTGCCCCCAAGCCAATTTGTTTTTTTTTATTCATTTTTCGAAAATATATAAGATTTGATTTTTTTTTTTGTTTTTTTGCAGGACAGATTGTAGTTTTGAATGACACCAGTCTATATGATCAATGTCACCATTGTTTTTTTGGGTTTTATCTTTATGATGATCATTATTTGGTCAAAATAATCCAACAGCACGATTACTAAACTAGCATGGATTTTTAAATAAAAAAAAAAAAAAAAAAAAAAAAAAAGTATATCTGTTTTTCGAGACCTGCACCATTTTTTATTTTTCAGTCTATGGAAAGGTGTGAAGGTTTGTTTTTTGACTGGCGAGTTCACAATACAGGGTACGTATGACACTTTGATTGCATTTAAATTGCATTTTTTAGGGAGTCGTGGTGACCAAAAGTAGACTCAATCCGGTACTACCTAATATACTCAAGTATAAGAGTTTTTTCATCAAGTAGACGATCTGGTGCGGATAGAGGAAAAAAAACCTATCATAAACGTAAAAATGCTAAATTATGTGATAACTTGTGGGCAGCGTGGAAGGTGTGAGTGCTGAGACTGGAAAGGAAATTCCGGCAGAGACAAGATTAATGGTGTGTAAAGGGTCATAAAATGTTTAGGGTAATTATTGATCATATCTTGCATATATTGCTTAGGGCCGCTTTACACACACCAACTTGTGTCCAACTTCTGAACAGATCTCTAGTTGCAATGAAATCATGGACACATCGTTCTGTTTTGTGGCTGTGTAGAAATGGAACAATGTGTCCATGATTTCACTGCATCCAGAGATCTGTTCAGAAGTTGGACACAGAAGTTGGTGTGTGTAAAGCGGCCCTTAGAAATAAGAAATGTTGCTGTCTGTAAAGGGGAGTGGGTGGTGAGGGAAGGGGATTTCTTTATATTATCAAAATGGACAATTGTGGCCTTACAGTTGTATGTTATTAATTTCTTTACATATGAATAAAATCTTTTTGATTAAAAAAAAATAAGAGTTTTTTCAGCACGTCTTATGTTCAAAAAGCCCCCCCTATGCTTATACTCAATTGAATGTGCTGTGCAATGGGGGGGGGGGGGAGGTGGGTTGGGGTGGTGAACGGCTTTGAAACTGTGACCAGTGGCTGAAGCAAGCTGCGAGTGGTCACATGGGCCTGTTCATTAGGCTAATGTAATATTCACTGCATCCCACTGCCCAACACCTCTCAGAGGCTGACACCAAGAGGTAGGCGGGGGGGAGCGGCGCATATTACAATAGCCTTATGAGAGGGCTTACATGATCAGCGGCTACAACCTGGGGCGATCGTGTGTGGATATTCAATGCTTCCGACGCATCATATTTGGCGTGGGCAGCAGTGAATATCCCGGCGATAGATGATTCAACTCACCTCCCCATCACTCCCTTGCATCGTCCTCCTGTCTAGTTCCGTCAGCTAATCATGTGAGCGGCACAGGACAGAGACGTCATCACTGCGAAAGCCACTAACATGATTGGATGCTGGGACAAGAAGACAGAAGGACGCTGCAGTGGGACAGTTAAAATGTTTATTTTTCATTGTGTGCGCCTGCTTGTGGGGGGGGGGGGGGGGGGGGGAGGAATATACCACAATGGGGAACAATGTACCAGGATAGGGGCCTAGCCAGCAGGATAGAGGGGGGTGTGTGTGTGGAGAAGATGATATATCAGGATGGGGGGGGGGGGGGGCATATACTAAAGATGGGGGCCATGTCCCAGGCTGCAGGATGATGTACCTAGATGGGGGCTGCTGCATTTCCCACCCTAGACTTATTCTCCAGTCAATATGTTTTCCCAGTTTTTAGTGGTAAAATTAGGGGCCTCAGCTTATACAGCAATTTTTTTTTAATCTTTTATGGCATCAGCTGTATAGGCTATATTTATATTCTGATAGATGGCACGTTGTAATACTATATTTATTCCTTACTCACTTTTTCAAAGTCCCCTTAGGGGAATTGAACCTCATCCAATCGCTTATACAGTGATATATAGTGAAAGCCTAAGGAGCTCATTACAATTTTGGTGGAGTTACGGGTACCAAAGCCCCATCGATCAACTAAATAAGGGGGCCGTCACACGGAACGATATCTTGCCCGATATCGTTTAAGCGATCTCCTTTTTGATCGCTTAAGCGATATCGGGCAAGATATCGTTGCATGTAATCAAGCGATTTACGATGGTAAATCGCTTGATCGTGACATCGCTGATCTGAGGTTCGGTTCTCAGATCTAGCGATGAACGATGCAACGATCTGCATCATCGTGGTGTATGACACCACGATGATCCATCTCCCAGCGACCGCGCCTATGCTGGGAGATGGTAACTATGGTACACGTCGGGTAACTAAGCGACGCGCGGCGCCTAGTTACCCGATGTGTACCATAGTAACCAGCAGATCGCGGCTCCGCATCGCTGGTGAGTCTGTCTGTGTGACATCTCACCAGCGATGTGAGCGATATTGTAAGCGATTGCGCGTGCACGTGATCGCTTACAATATCGCTAAAGATGTCGCAGCGTGTGACGGCCCCCTAAGAGGTATAAACACCCAGCAGAAAGACTTTATGGATCCAGACATTGCACATGCTGCACTTCAACCCTTTGTTTTACAGATAAATGGGGTGTCTGCAATTAAATATCCACCGATCAAAATGTAAATTTTGACTTAATCTTTTAAATGATATATAATACGACAAAAAGGGACAAGACTGTCACCATGACCCTTTTGTTTAGACTGATAAATCAACATCTAGTATAACAATATGCCAAGAATGTATAGTAGTAAAAATACATACATGGTGGGAGAGGTCGGCATCCATGATGATGATGAAGTTTCCTGAGGCATGCTGCATGCCATGAATGTACGCCGTTCCTAGGTGAGGAAATTACAAAAACTATTAAACAAAAATAATAAGGATTACATCTGTGCACCTTCCATGAATTTCAATAACCCATACACTTGTACCCATAGGGGGAATTTTGATCTGTGACGCCAACTAAAAATGGACAGGACTAAAAGTAGAAAACAAAAACACACACTATGAATATGCGAAAAACTCCATACAACACATGCCCTTTATAATCTGTGAAAAACATGGGAATGAAAAGGACATATGAATGAGGCTTTAAAACGGTTAACAACCTCTTCTGCTTCTACTTGTTTCCCTCCAGGTTAAATAAAAAGCCTATACTCACTTCCCGTGCTGCTGCTGTTCCAGCGGTGTTGGTAATCGCCTTCACAGACATTGTGAGGTCACGTGAGCCTCATGTGCACTCACCGCCGATTTCTGTCTCCCTGCCATCGGGAACAGAAGCAGTTAATATCAACTTCTGTTGATTAACTTATTTGTCTTGAAGGCATGGAGACAGAAGTTGGTGGCGATTGAACATGACGTCACAATGTCATGAGAACCCTGTGAACGCGATGATTGACACCGCTGGAACAGCCACAGCATGGGAGGCGAGTACAGGTTTTCTTATTCTACCTTGGGGGAAACAAGTGGAATCAGAAGGGGTTGTCCTAATACTGGACAATTCCTTTAATGAGAATCTGTTAGTAAAGTCAACCCCCCAACCACATATATGGGCTGGCAGGTCTTTAAAAATGTAAATCAATTAAAACTTAAATCTTGTATCTGTTGCTGCATTCCCAATAAATGATTTTTTTAGTTCATGTGCAAATAAGGCTTTAAGAGGTCTGGGTGTGAGAGAGCCCTTAGGGCCCCTTTACACACACCAACTTATCTGTCCAACTTCTGAACAACTTACTGGTTGCAGTGAAATCATGGACACATTGTTCTATTTTGTGGCTGTGTACAATGGAGCAATGTGTCCATGATTTCACTGCAACCAGTAAGTTGGTCAGAAGTTGGACAGATAAGTTGGTGTGTATAAAGTGACCATTAACCTCTGCCTCCTGAAGTTGTTCCCTTGAATTTTTAGGTTGACTTAATAGTCACTGTCCTTGCCTGGCGTCTGTTTTGCACAGTCCATGTGCCATCAAAAGAAGCAAAATAGGTTGATGCTCTTTAAACTATGGATATGTCTCACAATTTTCAAGTTTCCAGTTTGCTGTCAGTGAATGGCGACATTTCTCATTACATCTTTCTGAGGAAGCCGCAATAGACACGCCTGTCTGCTGCTGCCTTGTAATTATGCACGCCCCTCTCAGGTTGATGCCTTGGTAAGATCCTGGCCGCGTCATGAAAGGGGGTGGGGCTCCGGTATGGCACGATTTAGCCCCGCCCCCTTTCATGATGCGCCGATGGCGACGCTTTTTACTGGTTGCGTGGTTTCATAGGCTCCCATTGTACTGCATCGCCGCTGGGGTTTTGAGACACCCCGGCGGCGATGCCGCCTGTCAGCTCGCCGGTGCATCGCTGGAGGTGTCTCCCCATGTAAACTGGGGGCGGTGACGCTAGCGGGGCGCCAAAAGCGTGAGCTCTCCCGCCAGTCGCCGCCGACATCTCCGGCGAGGTGGCACTGTGTGACGGGCCCCTAATAATTTTCTCAACCTTTTTTTTGGGACTTAAGTATTTACACTGTTTTGAGCTGCAACGCTCCATTGCAGAGATATTCACATTTGTTGCTTTTGGAGTGCTGTATGTGAAATCTCTGCTTGCAGACCAAGTGGGCATTTCTTCAGTCCTCTGAGGATGTGCGCCTTCACCCCTCCCTCCCAGACTTTGCCAATCCCAATTTGGCCATTGATCTAGCAGTCTCACACTTTGCTGAACCGTGATTGACAAGGTGCGTGGATGTGTGTAAGGGGATGGGGGTTAAAGTGCCCACCCACAGAGCAGACTCTGGAGAATATCCCAGTAACTGTGCAAGCAGAGATTTAACATACTGCTCTCCAAAAGCAACAAATGTGAATATGTCTGCAATGGGGCAAAACAGAACAAAGCAGAAAAAAAGCAGAGTAAGGGTGCGTTCACACACTGCGTATTTGCTGCGTATTTGCTGCGTATTTTTACGCGAGTGCTCTTGCAATTTTGTAGCCAAAACTAGCAGTGGGTGATTAAATACAGAGGTGGAGCACTTGTTTCTATTAGACTTTTCCTCCAATTGTTCCATTCCTGGTTTTGGCTACAAAAACTGCAACAGCACTCGCGTAAAAATACGCAGCAAATACGCAGTGTGTGAACGCACCCTAGGAGATTTTAACAAGGTATTTAACACATTTTGTTGAGCAGGTGACAGGTCCTCTTTAAAGATGTATGTAATATTGTTTTGGTCAATACTAGTGATTAACGAAGAGTGAAATATTCGGGTTCGGATTATTTTTGTTAAATACATTTTACTATTCAGGTATTCATCTCGAATACTGAACCTAATGCAAGTCAATGGGTAACTCGAATATTGGTCTGGAATATTTCCCTGAAAACCATTTGCGTTCATCACTGACTTGCATTAGGATCAATATTATAGACGAATACCTGAATAGTAACATGTAATTGGTTAGAATAATCAGAACCCGGCTATTTCACTATTTCCTTATCACTAGTCCAGTACTATTACAACTCTTCCTGTAAAATTCACAATTATACAAAATACACATAAGGACCCATTTTTTTGCAGCTGTGACAATGACTTCTAAAGAAAAGACCACATATAGTGTATTGTAATTACCTAACCCTAGCTTCTTTTCTCTTGGCCGGAGCACCTGAAATTGGAAAAGAAAAAAAAAAAAAAAATTAGATCTTTAACCCCTTAGTGACGCAGCCAATTTCCCCCTAAATGACCAGACCGTTTTTTGTAATTCTGACCAGTGTCCCTTTATGAGGTAATATCTCTGGAACACTTCATTGGATCTGAGCGATTCTGAGATTGTTTTTTCGTGACATATTGGGCTTCATGTTAGTGGTAAATTTAGGTCGATAATTTTTGCGTTTATTTGTGAAAATATTAAAAAATTGGCAAAAATTTTGAAAATTTCACAATTTTCAAATTTTGAATTTTTATTCTGTTAAACTGGAGCGTTATGTGACACAAAATAGTTAATAAATAACATTTCCCACATGTCTACTTTACATCAGCGCAATTTTGGGCAAAAAAATTTTTGTGGTTAGGACGTTATAAGGGTTCAAAGTTCATCAGCAATTTCTAATTTTTCCAGCAAAATTTACAAAACCATTTTTTTAGTGACCACATCACATTTGAAGTCCCTTTGAGGGGCATAGATGACAGAAAACAGCCAAAAGTGACACCATTCCGAAAACTGCACCCCTCAAGCTACTCAAAACTATATTCAAGAAGATTATTAACCCTTCAGTTGCTTTACAGGAACTAAAGCAAAGTGGAAACAAAAAATGGACATTTTAATTTTTCCAACAAAAATATTCTTTTAGCCTCAATTCTTTAATTTTCACATGGGCAACAGGATAAAATGCATCCTAAAATTTGTTGGGCAATTTCTCCTGAGTACACCGATACCTCATATGTGGTCATAAACCACTGTTTGGGCGCACGGCAGGGCTCAGAAGGGAGGGAGCGCAATTTGATTTTTGGAGCTAATTTTCCATTCAAAAAATCAAATGGCGCTCCTTCCCTTTCGAGTCCTGCCGTGCGCCCAAACAGTGGTTTATGACCACATATGAGGTATCGGTGTACTCAGGAGAAATTGCCCAACAAATTTTAGGATGCATTTTATCCTGTTGCTCATGTGAAAATGAAAAAATTGAGGACAAAAGAAAGTTTGTGAAAAAAAAAGTACTTTTTCATTTGTACGGATCAATTTGTCAAGCACCAGAGGGTTCAAAATGCTCACTATGCATCTAGATAAGTTCCTTGGGGGGCCTAGTTTCCAAAATGGGGTCACTTGTGGGGAAGCTCCAATGTTTAGGCACACAGGGGCTCTCCATACGCGACATGGTGTCCGCTAACAATTTGAATGGAAAATTAGCTCCAATTGTTAGCGGAGACCATGTTGTGTATGGAGAGCCCCTGTATGCCTAAACATTGGAGCTCCCTCACAAGTGACCCCATTTTGGAAACTAGACCACCCAAGGAACTTATCTAGATGGGTGATGAGCACTTTGAACCCCCAGGTGCTTCACAAATGAAACCATAAAAACGAAAATAGAAAATGTTTGTGGAAAAGAAAGTACATTTTCATTTTTACGGATCAATTTGTGAAGCACCTGGGGGTTCAAAGAGCTCACTATGCATCTAAATAAATTCCTTGGGGTGTCTAGTTTCCAAAATGGGGTCACTTGTGGGGGAGCTCCAATGTTTAGACACACAGCGGCTCTCCATACGCGACATGGTGTCCGCTAACTATTGGAGCTAATTTTCCATTCAGATTGTTAGCGGACACCATGTCGCATATGGGGAGCCCCTGTGTGCCTAAACATTGGAGCTCCCCCACAAGTGACCCCATTTTAGAAACTAGACCCCCCAAGGAACTTATCTAGATGCATAGTGAGCACTTTCATACCCCAGGTGCTTCACAAATTAGTCCGTAAAAGGAAAAAAAAAGAAGATTTTTGTGATAAAAAGTACTTTTTCATTTTTATGGATCAATTTGTGAAGCACCTGGGGGTTCAAAGTGCTCCCTATGCATCTAAATAAATTCCTTGGGGTGTCTAGTTTCCAAAATGGGGTCACTTGTGGGGGAGCTCCAATGTTTAGACACACAGCGGCTCTCCATACGCGACATGGTGTCCGCTAACTATTGGAGCTAATTTTCCATTCAGATTGTTAGCGGACACCATGTCGCATATGGGGAGCCCCTGTGTGCCTAAACATTGGAGCTCCCCACAAGTGACCCCATTTTAGAAACTAGACCCCCCCAAGGAACTTATCTAGATGCATAGTGAGCACTTTCATACCCCAGGTGCTTCACAAATTAGTCCGTAAAAGGAAAAAAAAGAAGATTTTTGTGATAAAAAGTACTTTTTCATTTTTATGGATCAATTTGTGAAGCACCTGGGGGTTCAAAGTGCTCCCTATGCATCTAAATAAATTCCTTGGGGTGTCTAGTTTCCAAAATGGGGTCACTTGTGGGGGAGCTCCAATGTTTAGGCACACAGGGGATCGCCATACACAACAAAGTATCAACTTACAATTCCAATTGTTAGTGGACACCATGTCACGTATGGAGAGCCCCTATGTGTCTAAACATTGGGGCTCCCCCACAAGTGACCCCATTTTGTAAACTATACGCCCCAAGGAGCTTATCTAGATGCATAGTGAGCACTTTGAACCCCCAGGTGCTTCACAAATTGATCCATAAAAATGAAAAAGTACTTTCTGTCCACAAAAATGTTCTTTTTTCATTTTTATGGATTCATTTGTGAAGCACCTGGGGGTTTAAAGTACTCATTATGCATCTAGATATGTTCCTTGGGGGGTCTAGTTTCCAAAATGGGGTCACTTGTGGGGGAGCTCCAATGTTTAGGCACACAGAGGCTCTCCACATGCGACATGGTGTCCGCTAACAATTTGAATGGAAAATTAGCTCCAATAGTTAGCGGACACCATGTTGTGTATGGAGGGCTCCTGTGTGCCTAAACATTGGAGCTCCCGCACAAGTGACCCCATTTTGGAAACTAGACGCCTCAAGGATTATATCTAGGGGTATAGTGAGCATTTAGTATACTGAACATTTTCTTTTTTTCACATAATTTCTCACTTTTAGAGCATGTGCACAAGATTCGGAGACACCGTGTCCTGGGCGTCTCCTCTCCTGCATTTTTTTTAGTATTTCTTTATTACATTTTTAAAAAAAAATGACGTGGGGCTTCGCCATACTTTTGGTCCAGCCAGGTACAGCAGGCAGCTACGGGCTGCCACCAACCCCTTCTGCCTAGTTTTACCTGGCTGGAAACCAAAGATATAGGGAAGACCTTTTTTTTTTAATTATTTCATGAAATAATTAAAAAAAAAATGGCGTGGGCTTCGCCATATTTTTGGGCCAACCAGGTACAACTAGGCAGCTGGGGGCTGGAATCCACAGCGTAGGGAGGCCCAAGCTTTCTGGGCCCCCCCCGCTGCGAATTGCAGTCCGCAGCCGCCCCAGAAAATGGCGCATTCATAGAAGCGCCATTTTCTGGCGCTGTATCCAGCTCTTCCAGCTGCCGTGTAGCGGTGGCAGACTGGGTAATAAGGGGTTAATGCCAGCTTTTTTTGCAGCTGGCACTAAGCCCGAGATTCTTAATGTCTGGCCAATATTAGACCGGGCCATTAAGAATCCCTAGTAAATTGTAAAGAAGACACAAGACAGAAAAAAATATTTTTATTAGAAAAAAAACACAGACACTATTTAGACCCCATCTTTATTATTCTTTGGCATCCGACGTAGTCCAGTAGGAAGGTCCGACGTAGTCCAGCAGGAAGGTCCGACGTAGTCCAGTGGGAGGTCCCTCGATGATTTCCAGTCTTTTACAGCATATGGGGGCGTCCCCCATATGCTATAAAAGCTGGCATTTCTTCCAGGAGAATGACAGGTCATGACCTCAGTAGGGTGATGTGAGGTCAGGATCCTTGGTTCACAAAGCGTCAATTGTGATCCCATCATGGGATCACAATTGACCCTTTGTGAACCAAGGATCCTGACCTGACATGACCTCACTGCGATCATTAGCTGTCAGTCTAATTGCAGGCAGAACAGTCTCTGCACAGACTGACAGCTCATGATTGCAGTGAGGTCATGTCAGGTCAGGATCCTTGGTTCACAAAGGGTTAATTGTGGTCCCATCATGGGATCACAATTGACCCTTTTTGAACCAAGGATCCTGACCTGACATGACCTCACTGCGATCATTAGCTGTCAGTCTAATTGCAGGCAGAACAGTCTCTGCACAGACTGACAGCTCATGATTGCAGTGAGGTCATGTCAGGTCAGGATCCTTGGTTCACAAAGGGTTAATTGTGGTCCCATCATGGGATCACAATTGACCCTTTGTGAACCAAGGATCCTGACCTGCCATGACCTCACTGCGATCATTAGCTGTCAGTCTAATTGCAGGCAGAACAGTCTCTGCACAGACTGACAGCTCATGATTGCAGTGAGGTCATGGCAGGTCAGGATCCTTGGTTCACAAAGGGTTAATTGTGGTCCCATCATGGGATCACAATTGACCCTTTGTGAACCAAGGATCCTGACCTGACATGACCTCACTGCGATCATTAGCTGTCAGTCTAATTGCAGGCAGAACAGTCTCTGCACAGACTGACAGCTCATGATTGCAGTGAGGTCATGTCAGGTCAGGATCCTTGGTTCACAAAGGGTTAATTGTGGTCCCATCATGGGATCACAATTGACCCTTTGTGAACCAAGGATCCTGACCTGACATGACCTCACTGCGATCATTAGCTGTCAGTCTAATTGCAGGCAGAACAGTCTCTGCACAGACTGACAGCTCATGATTGCAGTGAGGTCATGTCAGGTCAGGATCCTTGGTTCACAAAGGGTTAATTGTGGTCCCATCATGGGATCACAATTGACCCTTTGTGAACCAAGGATCCTGACCTGCCATGACCTCACTGCGATCATTAGCTGTCAGTCTAATTGCAGGCAGAACAGTCTCTGCACAGACTGACAGCTCATGATTGCAGTGAGGTCATGTCAGGTCAGGATCCTTGGTTCACAAAGGGTTAATTGTGGTCCCATCATGGGATCACAATTGACCCTTTGTGAACCAAGGATCCTGACCTGCCATGACCTCACTGCGATCATTAGCTGTCAGTCTAATTGCAGGCAGAACAGTCTCTGCACAGACTGACAGCTCATGATTGCAGTGAGGTCATGGCAGGTCAGGATCCTTGGTTCACAAAGGGTTAATTGTGGTCCCATCATGGGATCACAATTGACCCTTTGTGAACCAAGGATCCTGACCTGCCATGACCTCACTGAGGTCATGAGCTGTCAGTTTCCCCTGGCAGACAGAGCAGTTTCTGCTCTGTCTGCGCATGCTCCTGACAGAACAGGAAGTCGGCGCAGGGGGCAGGATGAAAGAAGATCCCGGCCGGTAAGTATGCACCGGTGACCGGGGGGGTGACGCTGGTGACTGGGGGGGTGACAGTGGGGTGACAGGGGGGTGACCGAGGGAGCGATCATCTCCCTCCCATCTGACAGCTCAGATGGGAGGGAGATGATGGCGGCGGCGGGTGCAGAAACGGCGGCTGAGGACCGGAGCTGGGGAGGGGGGGGCACCTGAAGACCGGACCTGGAAGGGGGGGGGGACTAAGGGGACCCGGAGGCAGGGGGCTTATTCCTCTCTGATGTGACATGTGTGACATGTCACATCAGTGAGGAATCCACAGCATGGGGCTGCAGGCGGCCGGCAGCGCTGCTTGTGAAGCGCTGCGGCTGCATTTTAGGAGGAAAGGAGGGGGTGGGGGCCGGGTACCGGTACCAGAAGACAGGGAAAGACATTTCTCTGTCATGCCACAGGTTTGATCCTGTGGCATGACAGAGAAATCATTTATTTACCGGCGATTCACTGTATATTCATGTGATCACGGTTATACTCCGGTAAACGGTGTATAACCGTGATCACATGGCGGGTACCGGTAAAAACCGGCCCGATTCATAATCTGCAGGGTCTCAGCTACCCCCGGTAGCTGAAACCCCGGAGATTTTTGACCACTGGGGGGCGCTAGAGCACTTTCCCTGGCTGACGTCTACAGACGTCAGCCAGGCATAAGTACCCATTTTTTCCGACGTCTCTGGGCGTTAGGCCGTCGTTATGGGGTTAAAGTGTAGATGTCATTTCATTGAAAAAAATAAAAAACAAAAAAAACAAAAACACCACCTTAATACTGCACTGGTGGTTAATGATGGGTCACATAGCAGCTAAGATAATGCTTTTTTGTGCCATTATTTTCTTACATTTTTCTGTGCCCTTTTAAAAATGGCATTTTATGGCTGTGTGGGCATGGTCAGAGTCCCTCAGTGGCTGCCAGCACTGTGTGTATTTCCACAGCTTCCCTCACCTCCCATAATGCATTGCTGGGTCGCATCACCACAAAATAAATAAATAAATCTAATATATAAAGCTGAATGTGTGTATATGTGTGTGTGTGTGTATATCCGGGATTGGCATCTACACCGTCGCAACTACAGCCACAAAAGTTTGCACAGTCACATGTCTGGACCCCGAGAGCGTCATAGGCTATGTTGTGAGGCGAAATTTTAACCCCGCGCATTCCAGTTCACCAAACAATTTTGCCCCTATCTACATAATGGGGAAAAAGTGAAAGGAAATGTGTTGTAGGCAAATTGACAGCTACCAGATGTGAATAAGGGGGACTTAAAGAATGAGAGCGATGCCGCCAAAGAATATATACCATACAGTTGCTAAGGTGGGGCCCCGACATAGGATACTCACCACACACGGGGATATGAACACACACACAAAATGCGCCTCACCGACTCAGGGCAGGCATAACACTTTTTCCATTTCATTTCTTATGACTGTTAGGAGATGTGACTATGGTGTAGTTTTGGTATTGAATATCGATTATAATCAATGTCCGACCTTGTATGTCTTGGGAGATTGTTGGATGTATTTTCGCTGTAACTATGGATGGCTGGGGGGGTATGGGGGTTGGATTGTTTTTCTTCTTTTCCTTGTTATTAAAAATGAAAACTCAATAAAAATATTTTATAAAAAAAAAAAAAAAAAAAAAAATGCCCCTCACACTACCACGTGCTTGAACACATATACCACCCTCAGCACACATTTCACCACACATACACCAACCTCGCCACATAATCGCCCTAAAACACACACAAGTCTGGTATTATCCTTCAACAATAAAAATCTGATTAATAAGCAGCAAAACTACAAGAGAAACAAATGTACCATATAGGAAATACGGCAGCTGTCAGTCACATGACCTGTCTAGTATGTGTATGTGTGAGCTAATATATACTGTCAGGGGGGAGGGTTTCCTGTTGCCTGGGGATTTATCAGGCTGCCAATAGCAACCAATCACAGCTCAGCTTCTATTTTGCTACTGTTAATCTGAGCTCTGATTGGTTAATATAGACAACAAAGGACATTCTCAGTAAAGCTTCTGTGAGGTAATAGGATGTCAGTTAGGGTGTGTTGGTGGAAAGGCTGATGTCAGTCACATTACCTCTATGTGAGAGGATAAAGAAACTGCCAGTTACAGACTATTTTTACCACAATAATGCCTCATAAGAAAAGGAGTTCCTTGGCACGAATGTCAGCTGATGTGAAAAGAAAAGCTGCATTACGGGTGAGTGAAAAATGTGAAGACCGAGAAACAAGGCTGACACACATGAGAACAGCAGCTGCTTCCTCAAGGGCCAATGAACTTTCTGAGGAGAGGGAAGCGAGGATCCAGAAAAGCTGTGTAATGGTACAAGACTCTTGATTAAGAACCTGTTTCCGACGCTGTTTGATCTCATGCATGTGGGAGAGAGGAGATGGCTAACACGAGCAGAGGTGTTGACTAAATTTAATCTACCTGGAGTGCATGTTTTACAGTACCAGCAGCTCCACCATCACCTCTTGACTAACCTACATGACATCTCAGGGGAATTCACAAATGAGACATGGGAGGATTTGATATGTGAAAGGGTGGAGGACACGTCCATACGTACAATATACAGCAATTTGGGAGGCACACTTCAACCATTAAGACCGAGAGGGCCTTTCTCCAGGTGGAAAAAACATTTTGGAGAAAGTGACTTGCCGAACAAGATACTACAGGGATGGCAGTCAATGAGGAAAGCAGTTACAAATGAAATGTGGAGGGACACACAATTTAGATTAATGCATGGAGCTATACAGGGTTTTAACATCCCACCCTCACCAGCCAACCAAAATAGGTGGATAAATTGTCCCAAGTGTGGAGATGCAATGACGGATTTGGAACATGGTATATGGTCATGCCAGAAAGCAGCAAAGTTCTGGGAGGAAGTGGGGTGCTTAGCCAGAGGACACTTCATAAATGAGGCTCAACCCAATGCTTTGGCTCTTTCATTATCATGGTGACACACCCGATCAAGGCTCTCCTCACATATTGTTTCACACTATAGCCATACAGCCTAACCGATTGATCTTGAGGCACTGGCTGGAGAGGTCCCTACCGGGGATAGAGACACTCCGCAACACCATAAAAAAAAGTGTTACACCTCGAGGCTTCTGAGGCTTTGAAAAACCCAACTCGTCTTGTAGAAAAATTCTTTCGCAAATGGAGAAAATTTGTAGAAAGAGAACTTTCCGATTCGGAAATGGAGACGTTTATCTCCCCTTTTAGACAGACGGCTTGGTATGCTATGGCAGAGCTTGAAGGTACACTGGGTAGACTGAGTAGAAATGAATAAGAGATAATATGAAGAACATCACCTTAGGGCATTGAGATTCACAGGTGATATAAAATTGCATCAAGGGAGGGTGGGAGGGAGGGAGGGTGGGACTGGCTGTCAAAACCTATGAAACGGTTCGACATGGTGTTATTAAACTCAATTAAACTTCAAATATTAGTAAGAACAGCTTTAGAAGAAATACCTGAATAAGACTGAAGGTTCTAGTTGTTATATGACCTATTGAACAAATCTGTTTATGATATGTTATGTTTTATACCTGTGTATGACGAATATATTTAATGTACTTTTTGTCAAATATTGGAAAAGCAATAAAAAATTATAATAATAAAAAAAAAAAAAAGAACCTGTTTCCACATGTAATTGAGGCGACCATTTTGACAGGATGTGCCACAGGAGATGTTTTCATTCCAACAATTCCTCTTATTCCATCTGATTTGCCTTTTGATTTTAAACGCCTCCAGTTTCCTGTTCGACTGGCATTTGCTATGTCCATTAACAAGGCTCAGGGACAGTCTTTGAAAGTAGTTGGAATTGATTTACAATCTCCATGCTTTTCTCATGCTCAACTTTATGTGGCCTGTTCAAGAGTTGGTACAGCCAAAATTCTGTTCCTCTTTGCACCTGAAGGAAGAACTAAGAATGTCGTCTATCAAAAGGCTCTCGAATAAGGAGTAGAAGATTACTTCACATTACTTGGCCAATTTAGTTAAATCTGTGTGGAATATCTGTGGTGTTGAAATATATGTTGTGAAATGCTTCTATTAGGCTACTTTCACATTAGCGTTCCCCTCCGCAGCGTTCTGCGGAGGGGAGCCGCAATGTAAGCGCAGCCCTGCAAGTCCCTATCTTTAGAATGGGAGCGCATGGTGCTTCGCTTGACTCCGCATGACTGTGCGCTCTCATTCACTCTCATATGTGATCTGTGCGCAGGCGAATGCCTGCGTACAAATCACCCAGTCTTGTCCGCACAAGAAATGCAACATATTTGCATATTTCCTAAAGGAGGGATGTGGCTTTAAATTTCCTTACCTACTTAACTGTCTTCTTATGGTTGCAGGAAAACTCCTCTCCATAAGGTAGATAGCAAGTTTCCTATAGTCTTTGAGTACCTATTAAAATAACTTGGTCCCCTGTCCGCCTTTTAACAATCGCACAGTTTCCACTAACCACAAAGGTACTCACAATCTTGTCTGAGCCGTAGATTTTCTGCAGTTGCTGTGCCACCTGCAATGTTCCATCTGGGCTTCCATCGTCAATTATGATGATTTCATAATTATATCCGCTGAAGAGAGAAAGAATCAATCAATCAATGAATTGAGACTCTTCACCCAGCCAACACTGTGCTAACAATACCACTAATTTAGGGCTGTGCAGAGAATTTGGTTGCAGGAGTTGACTATTCACACAACATAGGGCTTCTCCCCGATATCAGAAATTAGGAGGAATAATTTACATACTAAAGCAAGCATGAATTTATAGGATTTGATCAGATAATCAGCGAATGAGCATCAGTAGGAAGGTTTGTTCCCATTTATTTACATATGGAAACATGCCAGGGATCAACAGAAGAAAGAGCAAAACCCTAGTTTAGAAGGTGATTGCATAGTTTATGTCGGGGAAAAATGTTATCGGCAGCACATCAGCCCTTGTAAAACAGGGAATGTACTGCTGACAACATGATATAGTATGGAGACACAACGATATAGTGACAATCCTGTCCCCATCATTGGTGGTCAGGCTGTAGACAGGCAGGTAATGGAACACCAAATTACTTGTATAAAGTTTAACAGCCCAAAATCTTCTGTAATTGGCACTGAAAGGCAAAAATCTCCACTGAGCGAGGTGCATATGAGATGCCTGCACGCGTCTCACATGACTCACCCGGTACGGCTGCCGGTTCTCTAGGCGGGAGCATGTCAGCTGCATGGAAACACAGGCAGCTTCACACTCTATCCAGAGAGCCGGCGGCCATGCGAGACTTGCCTCGCTCATTGTGTACAGCTCACAATGATTTATTCCATCCTGCTGCCTATAGAACGTCACACCCTGCCACTGGCCAACATCTGTCATCTCTCCAGTGGAAGAAAAAACACACTGGTATTGGGGCAATGATACAATTTCCTTAGTTTTCAGACACAAAAAAGTTGCAAATTACAGAATATTTCAGTATAATATGGGACTATTTTTTTCTGTTGCTCATAACACTTTGCTGAAAGGTGGGCAGCGCTTAACCAAAAGAAGCAGGGCCGCACATGGCCTGCCAAATGTATTAAAACAGAGAAATATGTACCGTATATACTCGTGTATAAGCCGACCCGTGTATAAGCCGACCCCCCTACTTTTGCCCCCAAAAACTGGGAAAACTTATTGACTCGCGTATAAGCCGAGGGTGGACTCCAGCACAGGTATACAACCCCCAGCAGTAAGGTATACAGGCCCCCCCAGTGGTATACAGCAGGCCCCCAGGCATATAAGCAGGCCCCCAGGGGTATAAGCAGGCCCCCAGGGGTATTCAGCAGGCCCCCAGGGGTATCAACAGACCCCCAGGGGTATACAGCAGGCCCCATGGGTATCAGCAGGCCCCCAGGGGTATCAGCAGGCCCCCAGGGGTATACAGCAGGCCCCCAGGCGTATAAGCAGGCCCCCAGGGGTATAAGCAGGCCCCCAGGGGTATACAGCAGACCCCCATGGGTATACAGCAGGCCCCATGGGTATCAGCAGGCCACCAGGGGTATACAGCAGGCCCCCAGGGGTATAAGCAGGCCCCCAGGGGTATTCAGCAGGCCCCAGGGGTATTCAGCAGGCCCCAGGGTATACAGCAGACCCCCATGGGTATACAGCAGGCCCCAGGGGTATCAGCAGGCCCCAGGGGTATAAGCAGGCCCCCAGGGGTATAAGCAGGCCCCCAGGGGTATTCAGCAGGCCCCAGGGGTATCAGCAGGCCCCAGGGGTATCAACAGGCCCCCAGGGGTATCAACAGGCCCCCAGGGGTATACAGCAGGCCCCCATGGGTATACAGCAGGCCCCCAGGGGTATCAGCAGGCCCCCAGGGGTATACAGCAGGCCCCCGGGGGTTTATACAGCGCCCCCGGCAGTGGTATACAGCCCCCCCGCCTAGTACCGGGCCCCCATGCTGCGGCACAGCATACAGTAGTTCATACATTACCATCTCCTGCAGCGCGCGGCTCCTCCATCTCCCGCCCGGCTTGTTGCTGTAGTGTCATGTGACGCGCCAGTCACATGACACTACAGGAAGATGCCGGCTGGGACTGGAGGAGCCGCGCGCTGCAGGGAGAGATGGTAATGTATGAACTACTGTATCCGCAGCATGGGGGCCCGGTACTAGGCGGGGGGGGCTGTATACCACTGCCGGGGGCCGCCAGGGGCTGTGTGGGGCAATATGCACTGCATCCCCTTGCCGGGGATGGACAGGGGGATGCGTGCATATTAATGAGCCGGGCCCACGTGACCGCGCGGTGTCACTGTAGCCCCCTCCTGCCTCCTCCTGCCCCCAGTCAGAGCCCCCGTCCCCGTCACACACATGTATATACTCGCGTATAAGCCGAGGGGGGACTTTTCAGCCCAATTTTTGGGCTGAAAAAGTCGGCTTATACACGAGTATATACGGTATATTGTTAGGACTCAGCGGAACTATTAAAATTCACCAAGAGTTGAAGACTAAACTGATAAATGTTAAAACTAATTCTTTAATAAATTAAAGTAAGGTAAATGATTATAAAATTATAGTAAAATTATTTCAAATATTATGAAACATAAGTATGGGGGAATACTTAAAACAGTATATAAAAAAGGGGATTGATCTGGCTTATAGCTGTTTCTGAACCCTTCCGGGTGCTGAATTCCTGCTTGAGTAACCTTGATAGCTGGATTAGTAGCGGTAACCATTGTCATGTATGCAAGGAGTAGCAACATGAGGTCCACCTTGGATCCTGGAGGCTGCAAAACACACCCTGGGGACAAATTGCATATTGTCCCCACTTCATTATCATCCTAATGAGCAAGTATCAAAGTGTTTATTTCAACTTTAAAAGGAAGCATTTAGCACAGAGAGGGATGGTTATAATGCTAATAGGAAGGTGCAGGGACGTGTATTGATAGGTTAGGTGGCTTTTAGGAGGTGACAGGTCCCCTTTAAAGAGAGCCTGTCAGTAGCATTTTACTAAGTGAAGTACAGAGAGGGACATACTGGTGCTTCATAATGAGTTACAACGATACCTGAAGTGAAGAAATCAGTTTAGTAGATTTCTTTTTGAAGAGTCTTTTCTTCTTTTCTATTTACATTATTTGCTGGCCCTGTCCTAGCCGGGCGGCACTTGCGTAGATCGATCTCAAGGTGGGCTTCAGTAACATGGGGCTGGCAGCAGTACATGTGCAGACTTCTCAGTGCCACAGGTACCATTTTACTGAAGTCCATGATGAGATTGATCAGGACAAGCGCCGCTCGTGGCTAAGAGAGCGCCAGTGCAACATGTAAATAAGGAAGAAGAAAAGACACCCAAAAGAAGCAGGAGGAGGGCCGGAACAGAGATGAAGACCATCCACACATCTCTCCCCAATACACAAAGATCTGAAGAGAATAAAACTGCAAACACTGATGGATTCCTTCTCTTCAGGTACCATTGTAATCAGTAGGACAGCACCAATATGGCCCTCTCTGTACTTCACTTAGCAAAATGCTGATGACAGGTTCTCTTTAAGTGTGCATTGTGCACTATTTAGACAACCCCTTCCAAATCCCTATTTTCCCCACCAATAAAATAACACCTATACTCACCTCCGGTACTGGGGCTGATCTGCTGGCAGTGGCACTGGCTCTTCCAGGGATCGCGTGACATTGTTATGTCAGCACTGGCCTCACTCACTTTTTCGGATAAAATTGACATCCAGAAGAATAGATGGCTGCGGCTGTGCCCTCACCTTCACTGGATATCTGATTTGTTTGAAACAGGGGAGAGTGAAGCAGTTTGATTGTTATGTATTGCGAACCCTGTGGCCTATATCACATGATCCCCAGGACAGCCAGTGCCGAAACTGCTGGAATAATGTCAGCACCAGAGGAAAGTATAGCTGTTATTTCCCTGGGGCGGGGATGGTATATAAGATTTGAGAAGGAGTTGTCCAGTGAACACAAGTTATAATAGATCCACAAGACAGGTAATAACTTACTGATAAATAATAATGTACTGTGATCAGGCCCCCTCCCACATCGAGAATTTTGACCCCCATTACAAAATGAAGCGACACGTCGAATGCCCGACAGCCACTCCATTCATTCTCTATGGGACTGCCAAAAAAAGGCAAGTGCAGCGCTCGGCAACCTTATAGGGAATACGTGAAGTGACGGCCGAGCATGAACACTGCTGCTCCATTCCTATCAAGATAAAAGTTCCTTGTTGTGCAAATCGGTGCTAGTCCCAGCGCTTGGTTACCCATCAATCAAGAGGTTATCAAGTATCCTGTGACGATAGAAGGGTTCTCTAGTGAAAGCAAGTTTATTACCCCAAGTGCCTGTTATTAATAAAAAAAATGATATAATTTGACAGAGATCATGTGTCAGATGACTAGTAGTGATGAGAGAGTATCACCATAGTCGGGTGCTCGTCACAAGCAGTTGTATAATCAGATGGGTGCGACTTGAGTACCCGAGTATAATGGAAGTCAATAAGGAACTCTTCAGAGTTCCCCAGTGACTTCCATTGTACTCGGGTAGTTGAGTCGCGCCTATCTGATCATCCAACTGCCTGTAACGAGTACCAATCACAGAGAATAAAGAATGTGCGGTGTTATAGGAGCGCTGGAGCAAGGGGACCAGAGACTTAATAAAGTTTGTACGTTTTAATTACAGTAAGTCAGTTTGCTCTTTAACGCCACAATGCGTTTTGATACCACCTGAAGAAGATAGCGGTGGCTATCACCCTACTAGCACCCTCACCTGGAAGCATGAACCTCAGTTGTGCAGGAGCATCGGCACCACTCTCCCAGGCAAGTTGCCAGCACAATCACACTGTTAAAGCCCCTCTTAATCCTACAGGTCCCCACTATTGCCGCACCATTCTTCTATTTTCTGTTCTATGTAACGAGTACACGAGAACGGTAGATGGTAGTGCTCGCTCATCGCTAATAACTAGTATAGGGCCCCCCCCCCCCCCCAGATCAGCTTGACTGACAGGTCTCTATACACACACATAGGGAGACCTGTCAGTCCTGGACAGCGGAGAGGGCAATGGTCTACAGGCACAGTGGGTCTTTGTCATACATGACACATGGCCCCCGTCCAACTTTTTAGAGTACGTGTTCTCCAAAATGCAGCAGTGTAAAACATAGATGGCAGCAAAATCTCCACCAGTGTCTGCTTCGTGCTGCTCATGTTTCCCACAGCTTCGATCCAATGACAGATTCCCTGTATTGCGATAATTTGTTTCAAACTGTGGCGCCTCTGAGGTTCCAGTCGCCACAGAGGTACTGCACCTCAACCAGAGGTGTGGTACCAGACTCTTGGGTAAGGAGAGAACACTACCCGGTATCCACAGACACATCCAACACCACACCCCCTCTGGCCAGGGGGTGAGGGTGAGATTGCTCTTGAGGGAGAGCACAGTTCCCCATCCCAGGTTAGAGAGGGAGCTAGGTAGAGGGTGTGGGTGGAAGTAGATAAGGGGAGCACGCTAGGAATTTGTGTGAGGAAGTAGTGACAACGGAGGACGTACGTAGAGGTCGCAGAGAATGTGACTGTTGTCGGAGAGACGAAAGTTGGGCGAGGAGTTGGTGACTGGAGTCCGTCACGAGTGGACAGACAGGGAGAGACATCCTGGGGACTATAGCTGGCTAGAGCTCGTTCCAGGACAAGGAAAGGCAGAAGGACAGAGGAGCCAGTGAGGGGCTCCCGAGAAAGACCGAAGGGGTCCCAGGGGCACGGGGAGTGAGGAATCCACCTGTGGTGCCCGTATCCAATCAGAGGGGACGGGACTGCAGAGGGGACCCGCCTCAGACTAGTGAAGTGACTAAGGACTCAGCTAGCTAACCGGAGGCTGCGGTATCTTGCAGAAGCCAAAGCCACACTTAATCACTGAAAAGGCAGCCACATAGGGTCAAGGGGACCAATAGGACGTTGTCCAACAGGACCTGTGGCTGCTGGCTTGGGAAAATGAGTGTGAGGCGCAGGACAGGAGGGAGAGAGCCAGCGCACAGAGACCACCCGCGAAGGTACACCAGAATGGGGTCCCGGTGGAGTGTACTTAAGTTATCCGAGAGTTGGCTGGACCCCTGACTCAGAGGACCCAGCACCTGGCTGGGTGGTGAGAACATGGAAAACTGTGACTAAAACGTGAAAACTGCATTCAGTTGTGTCCTCAAATCATTTCTCGCGCCATTTGCCCTGTGCTACAACTGATACCATTGTCTATTGCTCCTGTAACTGCCCTGGGGCCCATCTCCACCCGTGGAGAGCTATATCACTCTTGGCTGCGCTACCAACTCTCTCAGTGGATCCGAGCCGCAGCATCAGCCGTCCAACTGCCGAATACCACGGGTGGCGTCACGACCAAATTCCGTATAAATATCTCCCATTTATGGCACAGCCAGGGCCACGGAGCCGGATCACAGCCCCATGACCTTCCCAAAGAACTGCCTGACCAGGTTCAGAGTGCCCCATGACCTTGGTGGATGTGTCAAAATTACACCAGGTCAACCTTTTAAGCCCGGCAGTATAGTGATTGACATTAGATAACTGGTGCCAAGTGCACAGTGAAAATGGTTGTGACAAATCTACTCATTTCTGGAGCTTTTTGATTAGTCACTGCAGACAGTGGGGTAACATGAAGCTCATGGGCCCCGATGAGAAAGCTCCAACGGGGCCCCCATGTATTTCAAATCTTTAATACCATTAGTCTTTGTCTATAGGCCAAAGGGATTTTTAGTGCCTATGCTCCAGACCTGGGTGTGACTGCAACCCTTGCACCCTGCAATAATAATTGTGTTGTGCTTCAAGCTCAACACCTCCTTTAATTGAAATATTTATATTTTTTGTGTACTTAAAAAAAAAAGAAAAAAAAGTCATTAAGATTTAATACATTTGTCTCTGGTATTTACCATAAAGAAATGTTGCAAAAATATTGGCAACAACTAATGATCAATACCCCTCACTGGCCAAGACTACATTTCCTAGCATGCTTCTGTATAGAGTACGGAACCCCTTGTGGGACAAAACATTGTGAAACGCAAAACTGTAATTCTTGTGGAGATAGAAGGGTTAACATGACGGGGCATTGCGGACTACCTCTCTCCGAAGTACTTAACCAGCAGCCACACGATAAGAGGCAGGTTCTCCCTCTCGTTATACGTTGGCAGCAGCACCGAGTACTTGTCCCGTCCTCCGCCATCTTTCCGGGTTTTACCCCGTTGAGCTGCTCCGGCCATAGCGACCGGCAGCCAGGATATGACTCGGCAACTGACCACGCCCCCCGGTAGTAAGCAGCAACCAATCAGGACGTTCACTTGGTAGGCGGCAATTGTTAGAGTAGCCAATCAAAATTTATATGTAAAACAAAAAAAACCTATTCAATGATTGGCTGTGATTGCGGTAGGCGGGGCTTACTGGGCTGAGTTGTCTGCGCTTCGCAAGCTTTGTCACTTCTCCTCACACAGGTGAGGAGAACGTATCTAAGGGATAGTATGTCACTGAGCCCCAAATATCCTCACTATCCATTACTGGAGTTCTATATAACGGAGTGGCTTATTTCAGTCTTCATTACCTCTTATTGCAGGTGTTTGTTTTTTGTGTTAATTTCACTATTTTTCTACAAAACCTGAATAAAATGCAGTGGTGTAACTGGAAGTTCATGGGCCCCAATGCAAAAGCTCCAACAGGGCCCCAATCATTGCAAATCTTCAATAGTATTAGTCTTTTTCAATAGGCCAAAGGGACTGTTGGGGCCCCCTAGGTTTCCTTCGCAGCGGTCCGCATTTACTTCTCCAAAAAGGGTTAAAAGAAAACGTTCCTATGGATTTTTAGGACTGAAAGTGGCCAGAAGGACATCAGTGAACGAGCAGGCTGGGGTGGTCGGTGCAGTCATATATTGGGGTCTTAGAGGCTCCATCAGCCATTGCTGTATGGACATATCTATAGAGTGGCGACTGTGCAACGTTAACTCATAAAAAATCCTATGTTGTCTTAAGAGGAGCAAAAATGGAGCCTGGGGTTTAGCAGAAACAGAGCATGGATGGGTGAGGAGGAGCAGAAACAGGAGGGAGGCGTGAGGAGGAGCTGAAACAGAGGATGGAGGGGTGAGGAGGAGCTGAAACAGAGGATGGAGTTGTGAGGAGGAGCAGGAACAGAGGATGGAGGGGTGAGGCGGAGCAGAAACGGAGGATGGAGGGGTGAGGAGGAGCTGAAACAGAGGATGGAGGGGTGAGGAGGAGCTGAAACAGAGGATGGAGGGGTGAGGAGGAGCTGAAACAGAGGATGGAGGGGTGAGGAGGAGCTGAAACAGAGGATGGAGGGGTGAGGAGGAGCAGAAACAGAGCATGGATGGGTGAGGAGGAGCAGAAACAGGAGGGAGGCGTGAGGAGGAGCTGAAACAGAGGATGGAGGGGTGAGGAGGAGCAGAAACAGAGCATGGATGGGTGAGGAGGAGCAGAAAAAAGAGGGAGGCGTGAGGAGGAGCTGAAACAGAGGATGGAGGGGTGAGGAGGAGCTGAAACAGAGGATGGAGGGGTGAGGAGGAGCAGGAACAGAGGATGGAGGGGTGAAGTGGAGCAGAAACGGAGGATGGAGGGGTGAGGAGGAGCTGAAACAGAGGATGGAGGGGTGAGGAGGAGCTGAAACAGGAGGGAGGCGTGAGGAGGAGCTGAAACAGAGGATGGAGGGGTGAGGAGGAGCTGAAAAAGAGGATGGAGGGGTGAGGAAGATCAGAAACGGAGGATGGAGTTGTGAGGAGGAGCAGGAACAGAGGATGGAGGGGTGAGGAGGAGCTGAAACAGAGGATGGAGGGGTGAGGAGGAGTAGAAACAGGAGGATGGAGTTGTGAGGAGGAGCAGGAACAGCATGGAGGGGTGAGGAGGAGCAGAAACAGAGGATGGAGGGGTGAGGAAGAGCAGAAACGGAGGATGGAGTTGTGAGGAGGAGCAGGAACAGAGGATGGAGGGGTGAGGCGGAGCAGAAATGGAAGATGGAGGGGTGAGGAGGAGCTGAAACAGAGGATGGAGGGGTGAGGAGGAGCTGAAACAGAGGATGGAGGGGTGAGGAGGAGCTGAAACAGAGGATGGAGGGGTGAGGAGGAGCAGAAACAGGAGGGAGGGGTGAGAAGAGCAGAAACAAAGGATGGAGGGGTGAAGTGGAGCAGGAACAGCATGGAGGGGTGAGGAAGAGCAGAAACAAGGATGGAGTTGTGAGGAGGAGCATGAACAGGATGGTGGGGTGAGGCGGAGCAGGAGCAGCATGGAGGGGTGAGGAAGAGCAGAAACAAGGATGGAGTTGTGAGGAGGAGCATGAACAGGATGGTGGGGTGAGGCGGAGCAGGAACAGCATGGAGGGGTGAGGAAGAGCAGAAACAAGGATGGAGTTGTGAGGAGGAGCATGAACAGGATGGTGGGGTGAGGAGGAGCAGAAACAGAGGATGGAGGGGTGAGGAGGAGCATAAATGGAGGGGTGAGGAGGAGCATAAATGGAGGAGAGAAAAGGAGCAGGAACAGTATGGAGTGGTGAGGAGGAGCAGAAACAGAGTACGGAGGGGTGAGGAGGAGCAGTAACTGGACAGAAATGTGAGGAGGAGCAAAAATGTAGAGGTGAGGAAGATCAAAATCAGGATTGAAGATTGAAGAGGAGCAGAGATGTAGGGCGGAATGATGACGAGCACAGGAACAGGATGGAGGGGTGAGGAGGAGCAGAAGTTAGGGAATGAGGAGGAGCGGAGACTTAGGACAGACACATGAGAAGGAGCAGTATCGGGGTGAGGTGGAGAAGAGATGGATGGGTGAGGAGGAGCAGAAATAGAACAGAGGGGTGAGGAGGAGCAGAATTTGATGATGGAGGGATGAACAGCAAAAAAGGAGGATGGAGTGGCGAGGAGCAGAAACGGTGAACAGAGCGTTGAGAAGCAGAAACGGAGCGACGAAGAAAAGTAGAAACAGGATGGAGGGCTGAAAGTGAGGGTAAAAGGGGTGAAGAGGAGTAGAGATGGAGGTATGAGGAGGAGCACAAACGGAGGATGGAGGGGTGAGAAGAAGCCGATATAAAGGATCAAGGGTTGAGGAGGAGCAGAAACAGAGGACAGGGCTTGGAAAGGAGCAGAATCAGAGGATGTAGGGCTGCAGAGGAGCGGAGACATGTGAGGAGAAGCAGAAATAAAGGATGATTGGGCGAAGTGGGGAAGAATCTAGGGACAGAGTGAAGTGGAGGCACATATATTTAGGATGCTTGGGAAAGATAGAGCAGAATCAAAGGGGCGAGGTGGAGCAGAAATAAGCTGGAGAAAGCCTTGAATGAAACGTGCATTGCAATCCTGTGTAGAAGCGGAAGTTATCCGCGAAGCGGTGACCGTCGCTTCAGCACCTCCCTCCCTGCACCCTTGGATGTAATACACGTGGTTTAATAAAGTCGGTTTGCAACAAGGAAACACGAGTGCCGCCATCCTCTCTTTCCTATGGATTACAGTCTGTACAGCAGGGGCTGAGCAACGCGTGCCTGGACACCATCTTGTTAAGTGAAGGATTGAATACAGGTCAGTGCCCGGTTTCACATCTTTATGACTACCTCTGAATGATACATAATATCCCTGAGGAAGGCGCCGGGTGTGGCGCTGAAACGCGTAGGAGAAGGAGGAATAAAAAGGATGGAAAGTTGACTGGCTCGTTGGTGACTTTTATTTAGCCCTGGACCGTGATACACCAGCACTCCCATCATTTCTTTGATTGATACCAATATCCAGTGGTGGGTGGAGGTCCTGCAGCAGCTTGGAACATTGCTTCCTAAACGCCTTCAAACCAGTTGTGGGGATCACAACTGGAACAGGTGAGCAGCTTCATAGCACCACCACATTATATCAGTGTCACTAGTGATAGGGCACTATTGCGCCTCTTGTCCCCCTCCCTATTTTATATTTTACAGTATCTGAATGATACATGACAGTACACTTTATGCATTATCATATCATTGTACAGCAAAAGATCACAGTGTGGCGCCCCTGCGAACAGGTGGTCACAAGAGGGAAGTGCTGCCAGGTAAGCAAGGTTGAAAACACACCCACACCGCACAAGCACTGATCCTACATCTAGGACTCTAGGATGGGCAAGGGGTGGCAGGGTGTAGCACAGTAGGTGGAGTGTAAGCAGGACACTGATAAAGTGGGAGGAGTGACCTAAACAAAACCCAGAAACACACAGGGGTGGAGGTTAGAACGAATTAGGACAGGAGAACAGAGTTGAGAACAGCAGAGCAGAAACAGAAAGACACTTCCCAGACAGTTTCGGGCTCCCTGGAGGCGTAGAATCCTGTGGGGCATAGACCCCTGGAGAGAAAGCCTACTTCACAGCCTGGAAGCGATGGGAAGGGGAAAGACTGGAAAGAGGCCCCACAGCTAAGTACAGTGGAAGACAAGGGCCCGGCAGGCTGAGACCCGTGCTGCGCAGAGAAACCCTTAGCACAGTGACAGGCAGAAGGAACCTGGTGTGCCCAAATATCTGAACCTGGGACACTGGAGGGCTAGGCCGACACTAGAGAACTGGCTCTGAAGAAGTGACCGGGGATTCCAGACCCTAATCACAAGACACACCGTGGGGGGCAGAGACTTTATGTGCTGCAGCCTAACTTACCAATACGGCAGAGGAACACAGTTGTCACAATAGGACTGGTTACCCTGACTTTAAGGGAAAATTCTTCACCCGTGAGTCCGAGACAGCCAGACCAAACCCGTGAGTGAGGTACTACGTGAAAGTTGAGAGAAGGGCCTGAAAGGACTTTGAGGGAGCAACACAGAAAAGCTACCTGAGCTGCACAGTGTGGGTGACCCGGAGCAGTGCTGAAGTGTAAAGTGTTAACTGGAAAGATCTGTAAACTGTACTGAAAGAACTGTACCCATTGTAACTGCTACTTGAGACTGAGTAAAGTACCCTGCGAGCTCATCTGTGTGTGGAAATTGGATTACTTTCACTCCTGCTTGAAACTGTTTTGTTTTCAGCACTACGTCCAGCACTGAGACACCCAGCGAAGTGGAGAGCTGCAGCAGCACAGTAAGTGACTTGTACCCAGCACAGCCCCTCACTACATCTGTGGAGCCCACTGGGATGGGGTACTCGGTACTGGACCGGGGTACTGCTGGGAATGTCATGGAGGTCCTGGTCCGGACTGTGTCCCGGGTTCACACAAGTAAAAGGGGTATTTACAAGGATAATGTTTGTCGTCACGCCACCCATGGTTTGTGGTCAACGATGGGACCACCGCTGCAGCGCTGCTCTGCCAGGAGGATGGATGAGCACGCCGCGGGTCGGGCTGCTCCTGACAGAATGAAAGGTATTTTTAAACAGTTCAGGGTACCTGGAATCAAACACGGACACGCAGGCAGGGTTCACCGGGTTTACTTGTCAGCTTCTTCACAGTTACAGCAGTTCACAGTGCAATTCAGTTCTTAACAGTTCACAGTCAGTTCACTCCGGTTACACTGAACCCACTGCAGCCAGGCTGTCCCTCTGAGACCCCTCACTCCTTCTAAGTCCTTCCAGGCTGTTGTATCTCTCCCTCTTTAAGTGTCTTCGGATAGTATAGCGGCAGCTCGGGCTCTTGTGGGTCCTCGTGGTTGCTGCTGTGCTTCCTACCTTGTCGTGGGAACTCCAACCTGGAGTTAAAGCTCCCCGTCGGTTAATCTGGGAATCTGGTATAGAATCTCTGTTCCCCTCACAGCCGACACTCTGGTGTGTGCCTAGTCAGCAGTAACCCTTTCCTGCAAGGCGTTACCAGACTCCTTCTCACCCGTGTGACTCCAGCTTCAATAGGGAAGACTTCTCCGCATGTAGTTGGTCGGTGCTGCCGTGTCTCTCGGACCCAGAGCTGCTGGTCCGGTCTTTGTCCTCACACTCCCCTGGGATGCCGGCTATGGACCAGCTTTCTCTCCATGGTTTCTCTGACTCTGTGGATTCTGCATCTCCTTCAAACCCAACCCCACCATGTGTGTCTCTCTTCCTGATGTCTGTGCTGCTCGGCTCACTCTGGCCTACTGTGTATTTATAGCTCAGCCTACCTCGACCTACTAACTCCTTCCTCCTCCTCTTCCTCTATTTCTACCTTCTGTCACCTGACCTACATGCGTTCCCACCCACTTTCCTCTAAACCCACCACCCCTTTCCCGCCTAGAGTTCTGGGCTCTGGGTTGGGTGCTGCCTCCTAGTGGTGTGTGGTGTTTAATGTATAAACTGTCTATCTTTCTGCCTGGCTGCAGTTCCCTATGTGGCCACCCTGGTCGCAGGGGCGCCACATATCCATCCATCCCAACTACTCCTGCCCTGGGGACCCTCAGCCGAGGAGGGCTTACCATCCATGCTTCCCCAAGTCACCGTCCCCAGCAGGAATACGGCAGTGGTGGTTCTACTGACCACATACCTGGGTGGTGTCACGACAAATCATCCCTTGTAAATATCCCCTTTTTGGACTGATCCCAGGCCAAGGGAACGGGTCACAACTACCGTGATCCCAGACAGCACCGGCCCGATTTCTGGGTACCCCATAGCCTGGGGGCGCATAAACAGCGTGTATTTATATCTTCTTGGTGTTATGATTGCTATTTGAAGTGAGAACCAGGGGCGGAACTACCGTGGTGCAGCTGGTGCAGCTGCACCAGGGCCCCGACCAGCTAGGGGGCCCCTGGAGCTCCAGCGGCAGTTCCGTTCCCCTGACTGGCCCTGCGCGAGATCCCCCGGGGGCCCGACACTTTGGGGCCAAACCCACTAAGCCCCGCCCCCATACCCCCCCCCCCCGGGCGCTGTAGGGGGGCCCCGGACGCAAAGGGGGGGGCCCACTGGTCCCCTGAGCGTCCCCACATGTACTAGGGGGCCCCTGACCGCTGGCCCCACACGCTATCCTCGGGGCCCCCTTACTGCTGCCTCCCCCCTCTCTCCATTACCGGCAGTCGCGCTGATCTGCCTGTCACGTGGGCTGTAGCCGGCGCCGCTCTATTTCCTGTATCGCGCCGGCTGCAGCATCACACCACATGACAGGCTGCGGCGCGCTCAGCGCGACTGCCTGTCGGTAATGGAGGGGGACGCAGCACTAAAGGAGGCAGCGGTAAGGGGGCCCGAGGATAGCGTCAGGGACCCCCCTGAAAGACGTGGGGGTGCTCAGGGGCCAATTAGTGTGGGGGCAACTCTCATGGGCCCTCCCCCCCCAGGATGAGTGTGGGGGCAGCTCTCATGGGCCTCCCCCAGGATGAGTGTGGGGGAAGCTCTCAGCTCTCATGGGCCCCTGAGGCTGAGGTGTGGGGGCAGCACTCAGGGGCCCCTGAAGCTGAGGTGTGGGGGCAGCACTCAGGGGCCCCTGAGGCTGAGGTGTGGGGGCAGCTCTCAGGGGCCCCTGAGGTGTGGGGGCAGCACTCAGGGACCCACCAGAGCCCCCTGGTGGTGCTGGGCCCCCCTGGTGGTGCTGGGCCCCCCTGGTGGTGCTGGGCCCCTCTACTGGTCCTGAGCCCCTCTGGTGCTGCCGGGCCCCCCTGGTGGTGCCTGGTGCTGCCGGGCCCCCCTGGTGGTGCTGGGCCCCTCTACTGGTCCTGAGCCCTTCTGGTGCTGCCGGGCCCCCCTGGTGGTGCCTGGTGCTGCCGGGCCCCCCTGGTGGTGCCTGGTGCTGCCGGGCCCCCCTGGTGGTGACTGGTGCTGCCGGGCCCCCCTGGTGGTGGCTGGTGCTGCCGGGCCCCCCTGGTGGTGCCTGGTGCTGCCGGGCCCCCTGGTGGTGCCTGGTGCTGCCGGGCCCCCCTGGTGGTGCCTGGTGCTGCCGGGCCCCCCTGGTGGTGCCGGGCCCGGCTGTTGTTTCCACCTCTTATTGAAACTCCCGTCTCCTGTGGTACTCTGACGTATGGTTTCTGGGCAGTGTGTTGGGTGCTGGGAGTTGTAGTTCTCCTGGGCGGGCTCAATGTTCTCCCGCCGCCTGTCTGTGGTTATTGTGCCTCTTCTGGGATGTCCTCAGCTCCGTGCTGTGCACAGTGTACCACCATGTCCCCAGCTCCGTGCTGTGCACAGTGTACCGCCATGTCTTCATCTTCGTGCTGTGCACAGACAGTGTACCGTACACTGTCTGTGCACAGCACGGAGCTGGGGACTTGGTGGTACACTGTCTTCCGCCGCCTTAAAATCGGTCTGTTTCTCATCCAGGAGAGTCGGATGAGTGACATCCGTTTTTTGGTCTGTTTGGAAACTGCTGTGCGAGTGGCCAACATTTTTCTCAGATTTTCAGATCACATCCGTGTGCAATCAATCTGTTCTTTCCTCAGCAGCTATTACTGTAGAATCATTTACAGGAACATTTTACAGTGTTCTAAGCTATAGAATGATAATGTATCCGTGAAAAAAACGATGCCTCTCGGATGGTTCGTGTGCTGTCAGTGTGCGGTATGTAATTTTGTCGGGCCCATAGACTTGCATTAGTGAGTCACATACTGTCGCAGCATGTTGCAACTTTTTTCTCATCCTGAATCTGGATGAGAAAAAAGCGTCCGACACTCACCAATGTGCTCTCAGAGATTGATTGCAATGTGAGAAAATCACACATTGCACTCATCAGAGTTTCACCCCAGTGTGTCCGTACCCTAATACTAAAATCCATATAGTAATCCTACTGGTGTGGGGAGGGTTTATGGCTCAGTTAGTACATTCCATACTTCATGGTATGGGGGGGTTTATGGCTCAGTTTGTACACTCCATACTTCTTGTTATTAACCAGTTAATGCTCTCTTGTCCACCGCACTGCAGTGTCAAAAAAGGACGACAGCGAGACAGACAGCAACATGGCATCAGAGAGCCCCTGACCTCGAAATAGAAGATCCTCAGATCCCGGTATTGTGACATAATATTAAGAATAAAGGTTTTTTGCATTTATATTACATTATGAACTCCACAGCACGGCGGCGAAAATTGCTCCGGCCCCGAGCCCTCCTTCACTCCTGCTTGTTGCCATACACTGGGGTTGTGCAGAGGTGGCAATTGCGCCCCTTCTCTTTGTGTTTTAGTATAGTAGTTATATTTTTGTATATAGGGGCAGACAGTGTATGCTATGTACACTTCCAGATTATCAACAACCAAAGTGGCGGCAAATTTTCGACCGCCCAGGGCGCCACAAACAGTTGCTACGCCGCTGGCTGTGCTGCACACCCGCGGCACTATACTGGCACTGAGTTCCAGGAGGGGGGGCCCCAAAAAATTTCTTGCACCAGGGCCCACTACAGTCTGGGTCCGCCCCTGGTGAGAACACCCCTATAAACCTACATAGCATGTACACCAGGGGCTGGATTGCAGTGTGACCGTGGGGCCCCTATTTGTACAGAAGTATGAGGGGGCAGGAATGCAGGGCTGGATTTAAGACATGGGTGGCCCGGGGCCCATTTTTGAGGGAGGCCCATTTTTCAAGGTGTTGCAATATGTAATGCAAAAACATGAAATGAAACGAACGCAAGTTTATTTACAAAAATCATTCATGCAGAGTAATTCAGGTAAAAACATTCTTTTTTTACAATCCAGGCACTTTCCTTTATTTTTGTGCTCCCCACGGGCCCCTGTGTTATAGCGGCAGCGGTGTGAAAGTATAGCAGCGCCGCCTAGCAGCTTCTGTTGGGATTGGAGAAGGCTGCTGCATGCCATAATAAGCTAAGCATTGGGTACAGGTACTAAGGAAGTCTGTCTAGCCAGGTCAGTGACCATCTGTCCCGGTATCCGAGTACCCCTCTACCCTGTCGACCGACTCAAAAGCTCACTCCATAGCCGGAGGCGAGGGAAAAGCCACAAGCCGATACTCCCCACAGCTTGACAAAGGAAAGGTGGGAGGACAAGGGCCTGGGAGTCGAATACACCTTAGCTGACCAGAGGAACCCTGGAGCTGAGAGACAGTGAGGGCGAGGGAACCTGGTGATCTCACAGCCATACCTGGGACACTGGAGGCTAAGGCCACTACAGCCAGAGAGCTGGCTCTCTAGAGGTGACCGGGGTTACTCTAGGACCTTAATTACGATACACACTGGCATGGGGCAGGTACTCTATGACCTGCAGCCTACCTACCAGCACAGTCTAGGAACACAGCCATCAAATTAGGGCTAGTGAACCTGACAGAGAGGGAATCATCACACAAGAACCTGTGAAGTCCAGACCAAACCCGTGAGTGAGGAGACAGAGAGAAAGGAAAGGGCCTGAAAGGACTTGAGGGAAGCAACGCAGAGGAGCTGCCAGAGCTGCATAAACCTGTCGAGCCCACTGGGACGAGGGTACTCGGTACCGGACCGTGTCGGCTGCGGGGGAAGTCACGGGTGGTCCTGGTCCGGTCCGTTTCCTGGGCCCTGGCAAATAAAAGGGGTGTATTTACAGGGGATTGTCAGTCGTGACGCCACCCACTATATGCGGCCAGTAAGGGGGCCGCCGCTGCTGCAGAACCTCCGGGGACGATGTAGTGGCAGCATAGGTGGTATAGTTCCTGTGGGTAGAACTGTATTCCCCGGGGCAGTGATGGTATAATCTATAATGGATATGGATGGTGGAGACAGGGTTAAAGGACACACACTCACGTTTGGTAGTCAAAGATGCAATTCTGCTCTTCTCCTGATGCTGCAGCTTCTTCTATTCTGTGTGCAGAGCTGACAGGCTGGTTTTTAGCTCTCTGTTACTGAATGTAAGGCAAAGGTTGTAATTAATACACAGACTCACAGTTCTGCTGTTTTCCAAAACTTTACTGCTGATGCTATTGCAGATTATAGTCCACGGAGTCTGTAATGGGTTTAAGCTCTTCCCCACCCTGTCCGGGTCATTAGCTTCCTCGTGTTACGCTGTGTGTGTGTCCTGAGCTGCTGCTTCTAGCTAAGCTGCTGGGACTTCTCACTCTTTCTCTGTGTTCTGCTGGTACCACTTGGCTAGGCAACTTGAGTCCTCTGTGCTGTGCTGACCCCTCCGTGTTGCTTTGCACTGGTACTAGGGGCATCTAGAGATCCCACTGTTCCTGGATTCACTGTGCTGTGGGTGCCAGACACAGTACCGGATCCAGTGTCCGTTCCGTGCGCTCTTCTGGGGCAAGTGAAAGTGTCACTCCAGCTCCCAGACGTGTTCCTCTGTCTGTAGTTCTCCTGTTCCTCTGACTCTTGCTGGGTCTGCACTGAGCTAACTCTGCTCTGTGTGCTCTTCACAGCCCTGCTCCGAGCTGAACTCCTGAGCTGTTCTCTTCTCAGTTCTCCAGGAACTGAACTGAGCTCTTCCTCATGAGCAAGAGTATTTAAGGAAGCAGGTGGAGCTCCCCCTCCTGGCCCAGAGGTGCTAGTGTTTGTCAGTGTGTAGTGGGGAGAGAACCTATGTGGTGTTATTGTGGCACATTAACCCATGGGGTGCCACAAACCCAGTTACCTGGAGCAGTGCTAAAGTGTGAGAACTGTAACTTGATGAGCTGAAAGAACTGTAACTTGTAAATTGTTCTCAACTACTGCTAAAAAACCTTAAGTAAAGTACCCGGTAAGCTCACCATTGCCTGAGACTGCTTCTTTCCAGCGTCGCAGCAGAGTCCCACCTGAGGAGCCACAGACTGTCATTCCTACACACTGGCTGGAGAAGCTGCAGCAGCGAAGTAAGTGTCTTGCACAGAGCACAATCCCTCACTAGGCCCCTCCATCAACACTACACTTGCCCTGGGGACCCTCAGCCCTACCCGAGGAGGGCTTATGAGTCGGGCCGGCAGGGAAGGGGTTACTCGGATACCGGGATGGTGACTTCGGTGGGGATCACGGCTGGTTGGGCACTCAATGGCTGATGGGGATGATGATTGGGGATTATACGTGACGCCACCTGCTACCAGGTTACCAGCGCTGCAGCCGGGCGCTGAGGTGATGGTGTGGTGCAGCAGAGGTAGTACAGCTCCCCACAGGCATAGCTTTTCCTCAGCGCGGCGGGGTGGATGATGGTGGTTATAGTTGCGGTCCTGCTGTAGTGCCTCAGAGGCCTTTTGGGCGACGGAGTAAATGAGACCAGAGATCAAGTCAGCTCAAAACAGTTCTTTACTGGTACCAGATGGATAAGGTACACGGTACAGTCTGGCTCACCGGGGATTATAGCCACAGATTTCAGGATTCACCACAGAGTCTGTCAGAGGTGTCTCTCAATTATCTTTCTTGGTCTCTGTTTATAATAGCTCTCTGCTCTCCCACACTAAAGTCTGGTTACTGGTCCCCAGGTCTATTGCCTTAAGTCTTTGTTATGTGGTGCCCCTGCGACCAGGGAGGCCACATAGGGAACTGCAGCCAGGTAGAAGGTAGACAGTTTGTGCAACAAACACCCTCACAGCACACACACCCACAGGAGCACAACACCCAAACAGGAGCCCGGGACTCTAGGCGGGCAAGGGGTGGTGGGGTTTAGAGCAAAGTGGGTGGGAAGGTAGGTCAGGTGACAGACCAGAACAAAAGTGAGGAACAAGGAGGAGTTAGCCAGTAGGCCAGAGTGAGCCGAGTGGTAAAGACCAGTAACAGAAAGCGACACTCCCCGGTGGGATAGGGCTCCCTGGAGAAGCAGAATCCATAGGGACACAGATCCATGGAGAGAAAGCTCGTCCATAGCCTGCAGCCCACGGGAAAGTGAGGGAAGAAACGGGACCGATACCACCGGGTCCGAGGAGTACGGCAGCGTAGATTGGCTGCAGGAGGGAAAGGTTACCCTGGAAGTATCTGGAAGTCACACGGGTTGGAAAGAGCCGGTGATCCCTTGCAAGGGACCGAGCTGCCGCCATACAATCCGCTAGGAAGAACAGAGAGAATAAGCCTGAAGTGTTACAGAGAAAGAGTGAGGGGTCTCAGAGCGACAGACTGGCTGCAGAGGGTTCAAAGTGTCCGGAGTTAACTGTGTAAAGAACTGAACTGTTGTAAACTGTCTGACTTGGAAGAACTTGTGTGTAAATCTGGTGAACCCTGGTTCAGTCTCCTGTGTCTGATTCCAGGTATACAGAACTGTTTGCACTCCACACCCTGTCAGTAGCTGCTCCGACCAGCGGCGGGCTCATTCACCTTGCTGCAGCATCCCTCCATCCTTCTGACAGAAGTAAACTGCAGTGGTGGTCCCTCTAATGACCACAACCCGTGGGTGGCGTCACGACAAACAATCCCCTGTAAATATCTCCCCTTTTACTTGTGAGAACCCGGGACACGGTCCGGACCAAGGCCGCATTGATATCCCCAGCAGTACCCCGGTCCGGTATCGAGTACCGTGTCCCAGTGGGCTCCACAGTTACCTCTTGGCGTCTTGGACCTAGCTTTGGGACAGTGGTTAGGCTCCTTGGTGGGTGTCATGAATCCCTTATAAGGGCTCACAACGTGCTGGTCTGCGGATTGGGATAAACCTAATCAACCCGCCTCGGCTCCAGTTTACCGGTGTGACCTGGGCACTCCAGACAGCTCCAACCAGACCTGGAGTGTCCCCTTCTTGTCTGGGTCACCTCTGCTCCTTAGAAGTGCCCTCTCCTCAGGATAGCAGGGTCCCCTACATCCGTCCGTTTCCTCTCTATGTCACCTTCTGACTGACTTATGTGTCAACTGTCACTCACATCTCCCGCTCTCCTAAGCTCCACCCCCCAGGGACGTACTGAATTACAGTCCCCTGTGCTAGGGTGTCTGTGGGTGGGTTTGGTGGACAGACCCTGTAGTTTCCCCTCTCCACCCGTGACTACAGAGATACTACACCTTTCTTTTGGGGTGCAGTACCACCCTGTGGCATCCCGCCAAGGGAGTGCCACACTTACCATCTACACTGCCCTAAGTCACCGTCCCCAGCTGGAATACGGCAGCGGTGGTTCTACTAAACACATACCCCGGGTGGCGTCACAACAAATCCCCTGTATATAACCCCTTCCTTTTTGGACTGAGCCCAGGCCACGGGACCGGGTCACGACTACCGTGATCCCCAGAGAGACAGCACCAGCCGGGTTCCCAAGTACCCCACAGCCTGGGGCGCCTTAATAATATCTCATGTTCAAAAAAAAATGGAAAACAGCACTTGTTTTCATCTTTGTGTAAATGGAAAACGAGTTTACACTTCTGGTAATTTTCATTACCATGAGTAAAAAAAAAAGAAAGAAATGTTTTTCCTTTAAGAGACACTTCAGATAATGTAATGAAAAATGCATCAGTCTGTCGTATTCGTGTAAATGTTCAGGTTAAACTGTGAGACAATCTCATTAGTTGCTTAATAAGTGAAGACTTCATCAATATTCAGTTCATTTACTGCAGTTTCCCATAACTAAAAGCTCCATAAAGGATCATTCCTCAGTGCCGGTCTGTCTCCTCGTCTGGCCATGTCCACACATTGTCTGTCCACTGCTTATTTGAAAAAGCTCCATGTGTACAATTAAGCAGTGTCCGGACTCAGCCTTGACCTGAAGCGTGAAATATTCCCTATAACTAATGCAAACTCTGCAAGAAAAATTGTAAAGTTTTTATCCTGGGATTTTAAAGTGATAAAACTTATCTAATTTTTAGGGCTGATTGATACATCTGCAATATGGTCTCCCGGTACTTACCTTTATGCAACTTGTGATCCTTCAAGATCTCCTTCTCTACTTCCTCTTCTCTCCTCGTCCCACAATCACATACAAGATTTCTCCCATGCATCCCCCGTACAATAGAACTCTCTGCCCCAACACATCAGACTCTCGCCTAACGTGGAAACCTTTAAAAGGGACCTGAAGACTATATTCCGACAAGACTACAATCTGCAGTGATCCTCAGTCCACTGAGGCGGTCGACAGGGCAGGGGGTACTCGGACACCGGGGCTAGTGATGGGCGAGTCCTAAATTACTCGGAATCGCTTAACTCTAGCGAGTCCGAGCCCGAGACTCGCTACTCGTTGCGAGTCTAGCGAGTCCAATGTTAATGAATGGGGAAGCGAGTAATAGCGAGTAATGTGCGATTTAAAAATCGCAGATTTGTCTCGGAAAGCGCTCGCATTGCCGTTTTGGAAATCCCACTCGCAACAGTTTTTTGCTGCTGTGTCCGAGGGCAATCTCGCATGTGTTTGTCTTATTTGGCGCCGATGAGGCGAGGCAAGCGATTTGCTCAAGCACACACCATGCTTTTAGCAAACTGGAAATAAGCCGACTCGAGCTGACAGACGCGCACACACACAGAGCAAGCATGGCCCGTGTCAACACGCTGCAGTTAATTGACCTGGTGGAGGCTCGGCCCCTGCTTTGGCTGCCCACTGACCCTGCCTATGGGGATAACATCCAGCGGACTACAGCCTGGAGGGAGGTCGCTCAAGTCATGTTCCCTGCATTCCATCGCAGTGGCCAGGATGCACAGAGCAATATGGGTAAGCTAAACGTGTTCACACGTTATATTGCATTTACCGTATATACTCGTGTATAAGCCGACCCGTGTATAAGCCGACCCACCTACTTTTGCCCCCAAAAACTGTGAAAACATATTGACCGCCATCCTGGTATACAGCGGCTATCACTGGTAGACAGCCCCCCAGCAGAGTATACAGCTCCCCCTGCAGAGTATACAGGCCCCCCAGTGGGTATACATGCCCCCCATATTAGGGTATACAGGGCCCTCAGTGGGTATACAGGCCCTCCAGCATTGGTTATACAGGGCCCCCGTGGGTATACAGGCCCCCCAGCAGTGGGTATATAGGGCCCCCGTGGGTATACAGGCCCCCCATAGTAGGGTATACAGGGCCCTCAATGTGTTATCATGCGCCGTCGCATGGTTGCCTATATTTGGATGGGGTCACAACAGTACACTTAGTTTAAGGGCTGGTCCTCCTGGCTCTGAAGTCCAGGGGGTTGGGTGTATATTAATACCACTAATGAGCGGAGTCTGTTGCCTGCACTATTACATTCTCTATGCGTTGACATGTGCCCTGCCTCATTTGTGATTGTGGCCACGTGAGCTCAATGTCCGTAATGCTGTTGATGATGTTCCACACTGTCGTGTCACTGTGCCTTGTATACACATTACACACACAACATGAATAAAATGTTATTGTTGATTTGTACACATACTTTTAGTGTTACAAATGTTACAGAGGTCTAAACCCGGTTTGAAATCATTTCACAGTTGACCTGGTTATAAAACGGTGGAAGAGCTGTCGGGATCAGCACAAAAAGCAGCACCGAAAGATCTCGGAGGGGGGACCGGAAGCAGATCCAGGGCCGATATATCGCCACTACGACCGGTTGTCCTTCCTTGAACCGGTGGTCCGTATGCCAAGGTATGTGTCTGCTGCACTGTTGTGTACTATTATTGTTGTTATTATTATTTATTTATATAGCGCCAGTAGGTTCCATGGCACTTTACATGAGGATAAGGGTTAACGACAAAAAACAGTAGATGAAGACAATCAGGTCATACAGGTACAAGAGGAGAGGACCCTGTCCACGAGGGCACACAGTCTACGTATGAAGCTCTATAATGAGTGTGCTGGTTTACATACCCACACTGGGGTTTGTTTCTGCCACGGTGCAACAGAATTCTATTACCTTTGGCAATGATCCAGGACATACACATTTATAGCCACATTGTGACGTTGGGACAAATAAGCAATGTTCTACAGGGTGGGCAGACACAATGTTCTGTGACCTCACAATTAGCTATTATTGCTGGCATGTTTGTGGAACAAAGCCATGTTCTTCCCTGCAATGGCCTCTAAGGTTTGTGGCCTTGTCTGGTTTGCCTGTCGTAAGCATCATTCGTATCTGTTCCTAATGGCCTCAACTTGCATAAGGGCCACATACATCCCTACATGTTTAGTTGTGGGTGTTTTTTTCGGCTAAATAACGTTGTAAGGATATAACCCTTTTGCACTAAACTGTTTGTACACCATCCCAGATTGTTAACACAGTCACACACATTTGAAGACATACCCTGTATCACTACAAATATGTGTGGGTGAGTTTTCCCATGGGTATATTTGGGGCTGCAAGGTGATGGTGTAGATATTAGGGCCCACATGTGAATTTTAGTTTTTTGTCGTTAACTCATGGCCACATTACGAATCCTCCGAAAAACATAGTGTATTAATGCTGTATAAAATCAAACTAAAGGGGGCCATATTTTAAGTGCAACAGGCTTTTATGTCCAAGGTCCTTTAGGAAACCCGAGGTTTGCCCTTGCTGCTCCCGGCTTTGTGTTCGGCCCCGTTGGAATAATTGTAAAATTGTCCATCTGTGCATACCACCTTGTTTGGCACCAACGATGTGTGACCTGCTGCTCAAAAACAACCCCATACTCTATGTCCATTACAGTCGTTTCAAATCCCAAGCCATCTGTTTGGTGTGTTTTATTTACCAAGACATTCCTGATTAGCATACATGGCAGCAACAAGGAGTGTAGGCCACTAACGCCGAATGCTCATGTGTCACCTATGCTGCAGGACTCCATTTCCTGTCTTGCTCACCTGCCCTATAGATCTGGGTTATGTGCATTGAGACCAAGGCCGCCCACACTGCGCCTTTTTGTGTCCATCTGATGGCAAACAACCCTGAAGAATGTGTTTGCCTCACAGTGTCAGGCTATAGCTTTGTCCACATAAAGTTACAACAAAAAGTCAATGCAATAGTTGTGGCCACTAATATGTCTTCAAGTGCCTAAATAGCTGTCCTGCCTAAGGCAGGGCACAGTGTAATAGTGCGGACAAATTTTTAAATTTCTAATGTAATGGCAAAAAATCGAGGACCAACATTACCCACACATAGAATATTGGTTGAAGCATGAGCCAAAATGTCCTTAATTTATTTGCTGCAATTCCATCTAAGGCCAACAATGAAAACACACAATACACAGATACACTGAGTCAAAAAAGCGTGCACATTTTATGTTTGGCCTATGGTTATGTTTCCAAACGCAACCCATTCACCAAATTTTTTTTGTATTTACCCACAGAGCTGCATACTACCACAGGCGGCGTGGTAACCCTACAGCACAGCTGCCTGAAGAGGCAAGGGAGGCCCTGAACCACCCCGACTTGGAGTGGAGGAACAAGGACTACCACCACCACCACCACCTTTGGGGCATGGCCGGCCACAAGAAGAGGAGGTTCAAGAGCCACAACAACGCTCTCCCCACCAAGACCAACCTCCTGCAGTGGAGGAAGCTGGATGGCCAACTGGCAGCAGTGTGGGTACTCAGCAAAACCCCAGCAGCCATTGTCAGATCCCGGTGGCACAAACAGACCAGCTTGGACAATGTGATGCTGACTTTGCCCACAGTCTGATACCTTTCCTGGCTCTCATTCCATTGGAGAGACGACTGCGGGCAAGGTCAGGAATCCACATTGTCCTTGATGCCTGTCGGCCCCCAAGCCACCCTGGCCAGGTATTTAGTTATTTGGAGGGGTGGCAACGGTCAAGCTCCAAGCGGCTAGACAGGCCCGCACCCCGGGACAGTTATGTATCGACCCAGAGGCCTATACCAGCTCTGTGGCCACCCAACAGGGACCTCCCAACACAAGGGCATTTCCCCACACCGGCCCAGATGACCCACCCTACAGGGTTACAATCTGTGGGGGAGGCCATACATGGGGCCCTCGACCTCCTCCAGGACCAGGGTGATGGTGGCCAGGTAGAGCCTACCCCACCCAATCAGCCCACCTACCACCAGCTGTAGGGTCAATTTTTGTTTCCTTTATTTTTATTTTTCATCAAAAAATTGCATTGCACAATTTGTTTTTGTTTTTTTTCTGTTTTCTTTGATTTTTTATTGTGCGTTTTTGAAATTTGTAACAGCTATTTTACATGTTTGCCATTAAGGCGTGTTAAAACACAGTTTGAAAAAACAGCTTTGTCTCTGTCTTTTTTCAGGGAATGGATGTGTAGCTTGTTTTGTGGGTGGGCTTAAAGTCATCATCATTAGCAAGTACTTTACAGCCCGCATGGCGCATGAAGGCACCTTGGTTAGTATGTGTAAAATCATGACTCCACATACAAATGTTGCGGACAAATAAATAGTGCCTGTGTTTGGGGGGGTTACTTAATGCCTCGCTATGGCAACAACACTAGGAACACAGATGCGAGAGGCTGGGACGTCTACTTGCAACACAGCGCGTCTATGCGTTTTCTCCGGAGCGTACAGTGGGACCCTTCGCCAGGCTCCAGCAGGATCATAGTACAAGCAACGCCCACGTTGCAGGCATAGGCTTGTTGCCTCAAAAAATTAGCTCAAAGGGCTTAATAATGTCTTTTTTGAAATACAGGAGGGCGCGTGGCCCATACTATATACTTGCTTGTCCTAAGAGCATAGTACAAGCAACGTCCACGATGCAGGCATAGGCTTGTTGCCCCAAAAAATTAGCTCAAAGGGCTTAATAATGTCTTTTTGAAATAGAGGAGGGCGCGTGGCCCATACTATATACTTGCTTGTCCTAAGAGCATAGTACAAGCAACATCCACGATGCAGGCATAGGCTTGTTGCCTCAAAAAATTAGCTCAAAGGGCTTAATAATGTCTTTTTTGAAATACAGGAGGGCGCGTGGCCCATACTATATACTTGCTTGTCCTAAGAGCATAGTACAAGCAACGTCCACGATGCAGGCATAGGCTTGTTGCCTCAAAAAATTAGCTCAAAGGGCTTAATAATGTCTTTTTTGAAATACAGGAGGGCGCGTGGCCCATACTATATACTTGTATACTTGCTTGTCCTAAGAGCATAGTACAAGCAACGTCCACGATGCAGGCATAGGCTTGTTGCCTCAAAAAATTAGCCCAAGGGGCTGTATTGTATTGGATGGAAAAAAAAAAAAGAAAAATGCTCACAAGCGGATGCACTTGTAAAGTAAAATGATTTTTTCTGATTGCGTAGTTTTGTTATCATGCAGCAAATGTTGCAGGAACATGACTTATCACATCGTCTGAGCTGAGAGACATGCCGATACTTCCTGTCTTAAAAGGGCATAAAGTTAAAAGCGCAATATTCCAATTATATTAATTATGATTAGGTTACTCTACGTTTGGGTACTGTCGTCTGGGGGGCTTACGAACTGCGGTGATATCCAGTCCTTGTTGAACTTAATGAGAGTCAGCCTGTCTGCATTTTCAGTAGTAAGCCGTGACCTTCTATGAGTGACTATACCCTAGCGGCACTGAAAACACGCTCTGATGTCACACTAGCAGCTGGGCAGGCCAGCACCTCCAAGGCATACAAAGCGAGCTCTGTCCAAGTGTGAAGCTTCAATATGTAAATAAACAGAAAAGGATGCGCAATGGGTGCACCTGTATAAACAATTTCTTTCCCTAACTAGTAAAAAAAGCTGCTCACCTTGGAGGGCTGTGCACTGCCCTGCACAGCCCTGGTAAATCACTTGAAGTGTGGAGCTTAATCGCTCTCCCTGGAATCTCTGTGTGCTTCCACCTGAGGAAGACTGCTGTGTCAGTGGAAACGCGTTGTGGCTGTGAAGGAGAAAAATAAAAAGCTAAGTTTTATATATAATTCACCCTGTCTGCCTTTCCTGAGCGCTCCACAGACTGCTTTGAATTATTCATATATACAAGTGTGAAGCTTGGAAACGCAGTAATTAAAGGGTACAGAAGGGTCGGTTAGGAAGCTGGTACTGTCACTGACATACTCGTTCACCATGTTGTACAATTGTTGTCTCCTAGTCAAGGTGACCGTAGGCATGATCCGTTGTTGATCGGAAGGTCTGTTGAACACCGCCCAGTTGGTGGACATCTTACCCCCACCTCTTCTTGACATTGATGGCGTTTGTGTCCCAACCAAAGGCTGCTGTTGCAAAGAGCTGGTTCTTCGGGGTATAGTGGAGTCAGACGGTGATATGGACATCAAATTGTCAACAACAACCCTCTTGAAAAAATCCATCGTTAAGCCCCTGGGTGACTGCAACAGGAGCGACGGAAATTTGTCTTTGTACCGTGGGTCCAAAAAGGTTGACAACCAGTAGAGGTTGCTGTCATAGATGTGAATGACGCGTGGATCTTGGGAGAGACATTGAGACATTACGTCAGCCACGTGTGCTAAGCTGCAAAGACTCATCTCCTCGGTTACAACAGAATGAGGATCACTACGCTTCATGGCCTCTAAATCGGTCTCCACCTCCTCCTCTTCAGCCCACCCATGCTGTACCGACATAAACGTAGGGTTGGGAGTACCATCAGGGTTCACATCAGTACCACAGAAAAATGAATCTTCTTCATCATCACCCTCATTGCCTTCTTCTTCCAGACCCAATGTAGCCTGCTGATATTGGCTTGGCTGGCTAGGATCAGCGATGTTAAATTCTGGCTCCATAGCCATCCGCTGGGCCCTCAAAGATTCTGTTTTCAGATTCAGGAGCGATTCTTTAAGCAAACAGAGCATGGGGATGGTGAGACTGATAATGGACTGATCACCGCGGACAAGTTTGGTGCAGTATTCAAAGTTCTCCAGCAACTCGCAAAGATCAGCGATCCAGACCCACTCGAAAGTACTAATGTGTCTGGTCTGACTTCCGGGATGACGGGCATGTTGCAGCTGATATTCCGCTATTGCCCTCTGCTGCTCATTAAACCTTGCCAACATATGGAATGTTGAGTTCCATCGCGTAGGCATGTCGCAAATTAGCTGGTGTTTAGGCAAATTTAATTTGTTTTGAAGGGCTGAAAGACTTCCAACTGCTGTGTATGAATGTCTAAAATGGGCGCAAATTCGCCTCACCTTCTCCAGTAGGTCAGATAACTCGGGGTATATTTTCAGGAATTTCTGAACTATTAGGTTCAGCACGTGAGCCAGGCAAGGCACGTGTACAAGGTTACCGTGCTTTAGTGCCGCCACAAGGTTTCGTCCGTTATCGCTGACAACAAGACCTGGTTGTAGTTGCAGTGGGGCCAGCCACTCATCAGTCTGTTGCTTAAGACCTTTCCACAGATCAGTTGCAGAGTGAGGTGTGTCACCTAGACAGATAAGCTTCAGAAGAGCCTGTTGTCGCCTTGCTGAAGCACTACTGCAAAGCTCCCAACTTGGACGTGATGGTGCGGGCAGCTGAGCAGTGGACAAGGAAGTTGCACAAGCAGATTGTGTACTGGACATATATGATGAGGCAGCCACCCGGAATGATGTTATGCCCGCTATTCGTGGAGTTGGTAGTATCTCAGATGGTCCACTTTGAGAAGTTGGGACACTGTCCACCAGGTTGATCCAGTGAGCCGTTACTGAGATGTATCTGCCCTGTCCATAAACTACTTGTCCACGTGTCCGTTGTTAGGTGGACTTTGGCAGTTACAGCATCTGTTAGTGCACGCTTTAAGTTGGTAACAACGTGCTGGTGTAACGCGGGTTTGGCACTACGTGAGAAAAAGTAGCGGCTGGGTACAGAGTATCGTGGTGCTGCCACAGCCAACAACTCCCGAAAACACTCTGTACCCACAAGCCTAAACGGCAACATTTCCACAGCTAGCAACTTTGCAATTTGCGCAGTCACTTTTTGGGAAAATGGGTGTGTCAATTGGTACTTCCGCTGCCTTTCATACAGCTGTGGCACAGACAACTGGACGTTTAGTGCACACTGACCATTGGCTTGACTACTGTCATGTCTCTCTTGTACCACAGCTTGGGAGGAGTACGTTTGAGCAGGAGCTGATGCCTGAACACTAGCTGGTGAAGGATGGATCTGAGGTGGCCTGGAAGTGTTGGGATCAGAAGGCACTGATTTTGAACCCTGATGGGCCGACCACTGAATTGGGTGCTTAACATACATATGCTTACGCATACTGCTGGTGCTCATGTTTCCTTTTCCCAGGCCTTTGCTTAGCCTTGCATGGCAGATGTTACAGATAACCATATTTGGTACAGATGTCGCATCCTTAAAAAATTGCCAGACAATGGCTTTTCGTCCTTTATGTTGAATTGGAGGCAGAGGAGGATGACAACACCAACTGTACAACACCAACTGTTGACACAGTTTGGGCAACTGTGTTTACAGTTTGTGCAACAGTTGGTACAGTTTGTGCAACAGTTGACACAATTTGGGCAACTGTTGTCACAGTTTGTGTTCTGGAGAAAGGAGTAAGCCTTGGTGCTTTTGGCGGTGGTACATAGCCACTTTCCTCCTCCTGGCTGCTCTGTTGGCTATGCATGCCAAGAGTCCAGGTAGGATCTGTGGTCTCATCATCCACGCCTTCCTCTTCAAAGTCTTTTGGATAACGTGACTGAGCAGGCTGGCCAGATGAGATGTGTGTCTCATCATCCTCATCATCATCCACCTCCTGAGATGCTGTATGCCTTTGGTGAAAGTGGGTTTCTTCAGTACGAGGTGCTTCAAAACTTTGGCCATGAATAGACATTACGTCTTCTTCAAGTATCTCGTCAGGCAGTGACAAAGAAAGGCCAGATGCAGTCGAGGGCTGATAAGAACCAAATAAATCATCGGAGTGACCAAGGTCGCGCTCCAATTTTTCCTCTAGCTGCCGATGGGTTGAGGAAATAGGAAGACTTTGAGGATTGGATGGCCCTGCGTTGTCTGTAGTGACACTAGACTGTGTTGGCAAGGACGATTGTGTACTGCAAGAACCAGTGGTTGAGGTGTTATCATCCATCCAAGATGTTATCTGGTCATGCTCTTCCGGCCTCAAGACACGTTTTTGTTGAGTACTGGGAATTTTAGACAGGAGAAAGAGAGATCTATCAATCCTCGTCTGTCTGCCTGTACCAGTGCCTTCTTGGGCATGACTGCTACGGCCACGACCTCGTCCCCGTCCCTTTGCAACTTCTTTTTTGGGAAATTGTGGTTTTTGTGACATTGTTGACAAATGCACAGTCACCGAGATGGAGTTAGGTGTTGCTGTAGGCATCACTTGCTGGCGGGTTAAGTGCGTGCTAACACTTGGCAGTGAAGCAGCACACTAGTCCCTGCAAAAATTATTAAGTGGGCACAGCCACCGAGATGGAGTTAGGTGTTGCTGTAGGCGTCACCTGCTGGCGGGTTAAGTGCGTGCTAACACTTGGCAGTGAAGCAGCACACTAGTCCCTGCAAAAATGATTAAGTGCGCACAGCCACCGAGATGGAGTTAGGTGTTGCTGTAGGCATCACCTGCTGGTGGGTTAAGTGCGTGCTAACACTTGGCAGTGAAGCAGCACACTAGTCCCTGCAAAAATTATTAAGTGCGCACAAGTAGTCGCACAAGTAGGTGGCGTACGTGCTATTTGCAGGTAGGAGAGCAGCAACGCACTGGTCTGCCACAGAGAAAATAAAGCTGAAGGGGTTATCATGACCCAAAATCTATCAGGTGCAAAAAAATAGGAAATAGTACCTCAGCTAAGCCTCAGACTTCAGCTATTAGGACAGCTGAGTGAGTAAGCTAAGCTATGAGGTCGGTCCTGTGTGCACTGTAAGGCTGCTCCTCCCTGCCTGCCTGCCTGCCTACAGTCCTCTACACAGTACTCCTCTGTCCTCCTGGTAGCTCTCAGAAGAGCTGTTTGGGTTAAATATAAGGAATCTTGAAGTTTCCCTACACTGACTGACACTCCCTGTGATCTGCTCCAGCATCTACCTCACCCTGCTCTAGCTCAGATCGTCACAGGAATGTGCCCAAAATGGCGGTGGCAAGGCTTATATACAGCCTCGCCTCTCATACATGACATAGGCATCACGATGGACAGAAGCCAATCATAGTCCTGCCACAACCAACATGGCTGTGGCATTACTGAATATGATTGGCTAACATGCTTGTCCATCTTCACAAGTTTTCTGATCTAACACGCTAGGCTGTCTCGGAAGCTTTGTCGGAACATAACAGATTCTGTATTCGCGAGTCCCGAATACAGTATACAGGACTCGGATTCGTAGACTCGCTCAGACTCGCTGCCGACAGCGGGTATCCGTGAAGCGGTGCGATTGTTTAAACGATTTGGGGAGATTCAAGCTACATAGCGATGTGATATAGCGAGTCTAGCGAGTGAGAAAAAGTAAACTCTGACAAAACTAGGATTGCCATTGACTTGCATTGGACTCGTTACTGTTCGAGTAATCGCTGGGAAACTCGCCGAGTACCGAGTCCTGCGAGTCACTTACTGCTCGCCGAGTAACGAGTCCTAGCGAGTAGACTCGCCCATCCCTAACCAGCCCCGATGGCGGCTTCGATGGGGAATCACGGCTGGTCGATCCCCGGTCCCGTGCCCTGGAGCCTCAATGGCCGGGAATGGTGGGGGATAAGGGGGATTGCTAACGTGACGCCGCCTGTAGTTCCTGGTAACGGGTATACCAGCGCTGCAGCCGGCCGCTGAGGTTATGGTGGGTGCAGCAGAGTGTGGTACAGCTCCCTACAGGTGGAGCTTTACCTTAGGGCAGCGGGGATGGATGAGGGGAGTTGTAGTTACGTCTCTGCAGTCAATGCGGTGAATAGCGGCGGTTAAGCAGTCACACAAACACAGTGATCGTTGTTTCGGTACCTTTTACTGGTGACAGGGTAACAGGTACAGTCCAGAGAAATAACCAGGTCCCCGGTGCAACTTGGGATTTCCAACTCAGAAAGTTATGAGGCCTCCTCTGTGTCTGTGCTCTGTGATGTGGGATGAGTCCTGCCTGTGCTTGAACCCACTGCTTCTCCCTCTCAGGGCTTCGCTCTAAACTGACTATGAGGTCCTTCTGCGGGGTCCCTGTTGCTCCTATGGCCCCTGGCCTTGTACTTGGTCAGTTTGAGTGTCTCTTACTTGACTTGTGTGGCGCCCCGCTATGCAGGCGTCACAGAGGGGTACTGCACCCGTAAAATAGGTGCAGATACTCCAGCTGCAGGTGGATCATAGGATGGTGGGTGGAACCCATTAACCAGCACCCACATATTAGATCATACGGTGGGAGGTTACCCGGGGGGGAATAAAACCACCTCTAGGGGGAACAAGAAGGTCGGTAGTCTGGAGGCTGAGTTCTTTGCCTCTAGGCCTTGGAGGGAGTAGAGAGATGGAAGAGGAGCAGAGAGCTTGAGGAAAGATCCCAGGAGCAGACAGCCAGAAGGGAGCTAGAAAGAACTCGAGGAGGTTCAACCCTGAAAGCTTACCGGGCACCGGAGCCCGCACCTGTGGGATCCTCTAAGGACCACAGAAAATCCGGAGACTTGTGGAGTCTACACTTCTCCCGGGCACCTGAGCGACCACTCAGACTTCTCACCACCACTGGGAAACAGGAAAGGAACAGATTGGGAAGAAGGCACACACCAAGTGTTCACCATATCACCTAAGATCTGCCTGCAGCCACCTGTTCCGCTACCTGTCCTCACACCATCAGGAATACTGCACTGTAACTTTTGTATGCAACTAATACAATTGTCGGTAAAGTACCCGAAGGAACAGTGACTTTGGACTCAGCTTGCTTTCTTTGCATGAACTTGTTTCCTTACAGGAACGCTGCCCCGGGGGGACCAGTCCTACCTGTGGAGGACTTCACCATCCTAGCCGCGATACCATCTACCTCCGGTGGACTGTGGCGGCGCTGGTGCAAATCACCAGAAGCTACAGGTGGCGTCACGACAACAAACTGTACATAATCCTATGTACATAATCCCCTTTTTTGAAAGATACCCCAGGACACGGGGTCAGGCACGGCTGCCATTCTCCGTGACACAGTTAACCCTTTTGCCGCCTGACACCCGAGTACCCCACACCCTGGGCGCTAGACTTGCTTCAGGGGTTAACTCTTCCTAGTTCTTCCGTGCTTTTGCTGTTGCACTGAATGCTGACAGCATTGGACTCTGGTGTCCGGGTGTACTATCGGGAGTCCTTAACTGGTTCCCTTTCTTGATTCCCTGCTCTCCACTGGCCTCCGACCCTTTCCCTAGGGTGCAACACAGCGGTCAGTGGTCCCTGGTCCTGGGCCTGGATCCTTCCCATCGACCAGCTCCTCGCTCCTCCAACTCTCTCCTGAGACTCACTCTTAGGACTGACTAACTAACTAACTCCCTTCAGGCCTGGATGTTTTAAAGGGGAACTGGCTTAAGGCAGCCAGTAGAGCTCCCCTTTCAGGTCTGGGGTGGAAGGTGTGGTGTGCTGTGCGAACCAAGGTGTAATTCCCTCCTTGCACCGTATGTGCACAGAAAGTGTCAAATTTGTCAAAAATTTCAGGTTGAAATCCTTATCAAATCCTCACCTTGGAACAGTAAGTAGAGATATGCAGGTTAAATATGTTGTTTAGGGAATGAAATCCTATTTCAGCTGTGGAATCCTGAAACTGCTCCAATATGAGTGACTGTGTCGAGCCCAGGCTTTGGGGTACTCGGGTATCAGGCTCCACGGTGTTAACTGTGTCACGGGGAGTGGTGGCCGCGCCTGATCCCGTGTCCTGGGCCTATCTTCAAAAGGGGGTTATATTTACAGGGGATTATATACAGTTTGTCGTGATGCCACCTGTAGTCTCTGGTGATGTGTCACCACCGCCGCCACATGCCGCCGGAGGTAGATGGTAGTGCGGCTAGTGTGGTAAAGTCCTCTACAGGTAGGGCTGGACCTCCGGGGCAGCGTAGTGAGAAGGGGCAGCTTGTAGTGGAGCTGGAGATGGTATGAGGAGTGTTGGAGCAGTCTATGAGGGGTGCCGGCAACGGAGAGGAATGACACACGCAGACTATAAAGTCTCTTTTACCTTTTACTGACGGTAAGCAGGTAAAGATGTCCAGGGCACTGACAGGTGACCAGGTTGCACAGTGGGTCCCCACAGCAAATGGGTATAAGGCCTCCTCTGTTCCTTGGTAATGATTAAACCACAGCCTGCATGCAGCCAGACTTGCCTCTTCTCTCTTCCTGACTCTGATGTCTGTCCCTCCTCCTGTGCAGTCTCCGGGTTACCCTCTCTGATCACTGCGGTGGTACACTGCTGTGTCTGGCTCCCTCTCTTGACCCACAGGGGAATCGGGTGGCTGAAGCCTCCACGGTGTGACGGGGTTTTCTGTGGTCCTGGAGTATCCCACAGGTGCGGATCCCCCGATGTCCGGTACTTCTTTGGGACGAACTCTCTTGAGCTCCTCGCTCCCTTTTGGCTATCTGCTCCTCGCTTTCTGTCCCCACTTAGGCTTGTGGGACGTAGAAGGGTCACTCCGGGTCACTGGTTCAGACCTAACTGCGGCACCGACCACCAGGACGTCTTCGCAGCTCTCCCAGCGTCTGCACACTCAGCCGAGAGTCCTAGCAGCAATCTTGGAGGCAAAGACAAAAGCTCTCCTTGTTCCCCCTAGAGGTGCTTTTATTCCCACCCGGGTAACCTCCCACCGTGTAAGCTAGTGTGGGAGTGCTAGTCCTGGGTACCACCCACCCTCCTAAGATCCACCTGCAGCTGGAGTATCTGCACCTCTTTTACGGGTGCAGTACCCCTCTGTGATGCCTGCTTGGCGGGGCGCCACAACTGCCTCCTAATGATCAGCTGACTGCGGGGTTTCCAGGAATCAGACACCCACTGATTCTATCCTATGGATAAATAAAAAGGGTTTTAAAGGTGGAAAGCAATAAAAAAAACTGCAGTAAAATTTAATGGTTTACTTTTAGAAAGGCAATATAAGGTATTGGCATAAATGACACTATTTCTGGTAAACAACACTGCATGGCTCCAAATGCTCCTGCTTTAGAGGAAAAGCCTTACTCTTGGGCTGGACTCACACCGGGCAGACACATGCAAGATACTCAGGTGCATCTGTGGCACCCCTGTTGTGGTGCCGCACTCCTCTCTTGTGTAAGGGGGGCACAGACCGGTATCAGAACACCCAGGCCACTCTAAACAGTAGGTCCAGGTCAGCATTAGGGCGAGATTGCTCCTACGGGAGAGCACAGTCCCTGATCCTGTCTGGAAGGAGGAACCAGGGTAGTGGGGATGGGTGGAAAGGAAGTAGTAAGGGGAGCACCTGGGAAGGAATGAAGACAGGAAGAACACACATAGGTGACATGGGACACGTGACTGAGGGCATAAATAGAACAAGGAAAGATCTAGAAGTCAGTCGAGTTAGCGGGAAGCTAGTGGAAGGAAACCTGTCAGAAGAGGAGTAAGAACTTGAGAGAAGTGTCCAGAGAACTGGAGCCAGTGGGAGCTCGTCCTAAAGCCTGACTGAGGAGCAGAAAGAGAGAACCAAGGTGCTCCAGGAGGAAGAGGGGGTTCCAGAGGCACGGATAGTGAGCAATCCACCCGTTGGGCTCGCATCCATTGCCAGTCGCAGGCAGTGGAGGGACCAGGCCGCAGAACAGGGGTACCGGGACCCTTAGACTAGTGGAGAACGACCAGGCTCAGCTAGCAAAATGGAGGCAGCGGTATTTCCAAGGTGCCACAGCTGATACCGCAAACATCCGCTGAAAAGGTGGCCATATAAGGTCCAGGGACAGACTTCAAGTAACTCTAGGAGACACCCGCGGTCTCTGGCTTGGGGCCCTGTGTGAGCGAGGCGCAAGGCAGGAGGGCGAAGCAAGTGCAGCGTGAAACGACCATGAAAGGACGGGGGGAAGGGGTACCAGTTGAGTGTCATCCCATTACCTAGAAGTAGCTGAATCCCTGCCTCCAAGAACCCAGTGCTCAGCGGACTATTGCACAGTGACTGTGAGTAAACATCTAAAGACGGCAACCCGCTGTGTCTGTGACCTTCTTGATGCATCATAAACCTTGCGCTGGAACATAGCTACCAACTCACTCAGTAACATCTGCTGCCCTGGGGATCAGCCCTACCCGTAGAGGGCTTTACAACACTGCTGCATCATCACCATGAGTCCCAGAGGAACTGTAGTGCATCGACGGCCCTCTATAGCCGCAACCTGTGAGTGGCGTCACGTGAAAACAGAATTCCCCAGGTCCGGGTTATCCTCTTCCCAACACAACTCCCTGTCCTCATGACCTTCCCTAAAGAAGAGAGTCTGAACTCCCTGAACTTTTAATGACACCGCCAGGGTCACAGAGCCGGGTCTCGACCCCGAGACTCCCATGAAGCCTCAAAGCCCAGTTCAGAGAATCCTAAGGCCCTGGAGGTGCGTGTCAACTTTCCATCACGAACAGGATGCACCTGCCTGGTAAAACAGGCCTTGTGCGCCTTAATGACTGTGTTTGAGAACTTTGAACTGTGCCATGACTATCAAGGAGCCTTTGTGGGCCTGGTTGCAGAGTGGCGCGAAAAACCGTACCCGCCCACCTAAGGAACTTTTGTACAGTAGGTTTTGCCAGTCGGCTAGAGACCCACCCCAAGGTGTGGGCAACAACGCCCAAATAGACAACTGCCCAGAGAAGGGAACAGGTGACCGGAAGTGCTGTAAATGCAGGAGCAATGGCAGTGAAGGACCCCGAATGTCATCGTGGAGGTCTAGGACTTCCCTGAAGAGATGGAGGGAGGCTTTGGGAAGTTGTCGCTCCTGGACCTGGGGTGCCTGCAGAGCGAGGTGGAAAGCCTGGGTCAGCAGCTGAGAAGGGCCCTGGTTGAGGCGTTGGAGGCGTGGAAGGAAACCCTGCTGACTTAAATGATATTGAGGTGGATGTCATCAACACCACCATCGCCAGCACCAGAAGAGGAAGACTAGATCGGCACCAAGGAAGACACAGGTACCAACACTCCCCCAGTAGCCGACAACACCCTGGTAGGGCCCCTGGACGGCCTGTCCCCCCTTGCACCCGGCCGGGATTGCAGAGACTTACCATGGGACTGATCTGTAGACCAACACAGGTTGGCAGACCCACTTGCACCTGAGCTGGCCCCAGAAGGGATCTATGCGGAGCGGGTTGTCATCAAATGGGTTGACTACATGGACTCTTTAATGGGCATCCCAGGAGAGACCTGGGAGGGAGAGCCAATGGTGGAGACTTTGAGCTGGACGGACTATTGCTGCCAGCAGGAGGCCTAACAGGAGGCTCAAGAGAAGGAAAGGCGGGCTAAGTGGCTAGCCATGGAGGAACAGAACATTCAGTCGAAGAAGTGGGTCCGTGGATTCAAGGCAGGAGACCGGGGGCCAATCTGTGCCGGCACTGTGATTCGGTTTCATCTGGATTAGGGCTGGGGATTCGTCAGAGAGTGGGGGAGTAAAAGAGAATTCTTTGTGACCCGGCGGGATGTTGAATCCCACCTGCCGGAGGGTCATTCTGGCGGCAATCTGTAACCCATGGGTAACGTCACCTTCACCTGGCACTTGGGGGAGCGGGGGTGGTACGCCTCGATGTATATCTCGTGAGGGATATGCCACTCGCTTGTCTAGCAGAACACCAGGTGTTACAGCCGGCAGCCGTGCCTGTACAGCCCCAACAGTCACAGCTACTGTTCACACCCGTGAGGGAGATAAGCCTCAGAACCAGCGATGCAGCCACGCAGACTGTGTTGAGAGGATCTGCAATGGTGGTGGTTAGCATCAGGGAGATGGCTACCCAGACTGAGCCTCTGTCACCGACGACAACCGCAGCGAGAGACCAGGCTGCGTGGAGTAGCACAAGCAATGCCCAGGGACTCAGGAGGAATGAGGACAGTGTGGGCAGTGAAGTGCTGCCCTGGCTGCAAAAGAAGCTGCGGTCAAACATGCGTTAGTGTAGTTAGTGCAGCCATGCAAATAGTTGATTATTGATGACCCAGTTAGGTCGTATGTTCAGGTTTTGTCTTAGTTAGTGTGTGCCTGTAAAGAGAATGTGTGTTTAGCCTTTGCTCAGTAAAAGTTAAAGTGTGCTTGCAGAAGGAAGGGTGTGTGTTTTAGTGTAGGATAGGATGGATTATGTGTTAATGATGTGAATCAAGGACTGTGTGGCTATGGACTATGTGTAGTCCAAACTCTCATGTAAATAGTTAGCACCACGGTGTGCTCCCTGTTAGTTTTATAGCCGACATGACACTGTGACCATGAAGAAACACCCACCTGACGTGGCCAAAAAGTTGGTCCCTCTAGCCCTGTCGCCACGCCTAGGGCCTACGTTGTTTTTTTTTTGTGGTGGGTCCCCCGGAAGATAAAAGAGACATAGAAGATCTAGAAGTCAGTTGAGTTGGTGGGAACCTAGTGGAAGGAAGCCTGTCAGAAGAGGAGTAAGAACTTGAGTGAAGTGTCCAGAGGACTTTAAGTAACCTTCACTGGCTCGGGGCTCTGTGTGAGCGAGGCGCAAGGCAGGAGGGCGAAGCAAGCGCAGTGTGAGACGACCGAGAAAGGACAGAGAGAAGGGGTACTAGTTGAGTGTCATACCACTACCCGGGAGTAGCTGGATCCCTGCCTCAGAGAACTCAGTGCTCAGTGGGCTGTTGCACAGTGACTGTGAGTAGACATCTAGAGACTGTAACCCGCTGTGTCTGTGACCTTCTTGATGCGTCATCAGCCTTGCGTTAGAACATAGCTACCAACTCAGTAACATCTGCTGCCATGGGGATCACCCCTACCTGAAGAGGGCTTTACAACACTGCTGCATCATCACCATCAGGCCCAGAGGAACTGTAGTGCAGCGGTGGCAATCTATAGCCACAACCTGCGGGTGGCGTCACGTCAAAACAAATATCCCCAGATCCAATCATCCTCTCCCCGATTAAACTCCCTGTCCTCATGACCTTCCCTAAAGAAGAGAACCACCCTCCCTGAACTTTTAATGATACTGAAATGGGTCACAGAGCTGCATCTCGACCTCCGTGACTCCCACAAAGCCTCAAAGCGTGGTTCTGAGTATCCTAAGGCCCTGGAGGGACGTGCCATATCACCCAACACAGACGCCAGGTGATGCATGCAAGTATCTTGCCTGTGTCTCGCATGCATCTCGTTCAGTGCACCTCCAGCCTAATTGTTTTACTAAACAGTAGATTCTTTATACTGCATTACAAGAACTGTCCACGGACTGATGACAGCACAGATTGGTTTGTTGGCAGGAATTAAATAATACATTTCTCCAGTACACAGACTGACAAATTGGCTTTTGGGTGAAAAAGAATAAATGTACAATGCAAATTGTCTCTTCAGAGAGGAAGAGGATTTGAACTCTAGTGCCCCCTATTGGAAGTAGCAATCCTAAAAGTCAATATTGACTCTTTAACAAGCTTTGTCATATATAGGGCTAGGCTTGTGAAAAAGTAAATATTGACTTTTAAAATTCCCAAACCGAATAGGAGGTACTAGAGTTCAAGTCCCATTCCTCTTTGAAGAGGCAAATTGCATATTTAGTTTCCAAGAGGAGCATTGCATGGCTTATATGCTTTCTCACATAGACATCATTCTCCACAAGGAGAAATGTTAATGCTTAAATCAGGGGTGGCGAATTCCTGGCTTCAAGGGCCATCAACAGTACAAGTTTTCAGTATTTCCTTAGCATTGCACAGGTCTTGAAATCATCACCAGTGTAGGTGATTCAATTATCACTTGTGCAATACTAAGGAGATCCTGAAATCATGATCTGTTGGCGGCCCTTGAGGCCTGGAGTTCCCCACCCCTGCCTTAGATCAGGGGTGGGGAACTCCAGTCCTCGAGGGCCGCAATCAGTGCAGGTTTTCACGATTTCCTTAGTATTGCACAGGGATTGGAATCATCACCAGTGCAAGTGATTATGTTATCACCTGTGCAAAACTAAGGAAATCCTGAAAACCTGCACTGATTGCGGCCCTCGAGGACTGGAGTTCCCCACCCCTGCCTTAGATCCTAGTAAATGTACTGTGATACACAGAGTGATCACTAGATGGCAGCACATTTTTCTTATATTCTTTGTATTAAAGTAGTAGTGAGAAAGAGATGCATCACAGGATGGTATATAAATGGAAGGGTGATTATTATTATACTGTAATATTGAAATTTAACACCAGGAGGCAGCACAGACTGGAATATTTCCAGAACTGTGACCATGTGGTATAGTACTGATATTGAACACTGGGTGGCAGCATTTAACAGAATTGGAACAACTGTACTCTATTACTGAAAAAGAATTTGTGCAGAGAACTGGGGATAATACTGATCAAAATACTAAAGATGAACACTAGATGGCAGTACAGGAAAGAATTTAACTGTTATGCTGCTGAAAATGAATGTTCATACAACTCTGGTAAAACTTAAGAGACCACTGCACAGTTTTCTAAAAATCCCCATCTCTACAAGTCTGACAGCCATTCCATTCCAGTGTCAGTTGAATTCCATCCAAAGTACACCTCATTCTACTTAATGTGCTTCTGATTAGGTGATCACCTGAACCCCTGAACCAAATCTTATTAACGAGGGAAAGTATAAAAAACACTGCTGCGGTCTTCACAATCCTCTTTCAATAGGACAAGCTGGATGGCAAAACAAGTGCAAGGAATAGCCCAAAAGTAATTTAAATGAAAAAAATAACTTTTTGCCATACCAAAAGAGTTGAAAAGAAATGTCTTGAGTGAGGAAAAGAAGGGCTCAATTCTGGCTTTACTAGCAGAGGGATGCAGTGAGCGTCATGTTGCCTCTATCAACTTTCGAAGACAGCAGTCCATTACAACAAGGTGAAGCAGCAGACATTGGGGACAACAAAGCTACAGAACGGCAGAGGGTGAAAGTGACTCTCCAATGACCGACATCTTATTCGAATGTCACTCAGCAACCACAGGATGACATCAAGTGACCTACAAAAGGAATGGCAAATGGCAGCTGGGGTGAAGTGCACAGCAAGAGCAGTTCATAACAGGCTCCTAGAGGCAGGGTTCGAGTCATGTAAAGCTAGAAAAAAGCCTTTCATCCATGAGAAGCAAAGGGGAGCCAGGCTGAAGTTTGCCAAAGATCATAAGGAATGGACCATAGAGTCCTGGAGTAAGGTAATCTTCTCTGATGAGCCCTAATTTTCAGCTTTGCCCAACACCTGGTCATCTAATGGTTAGAAGAAGACCTGGAGAGGAGTACAAGTCACAGTGTCTTGTACCCACTGTGAAATTTGGTGAAGGATCAGTGATGAACTGGGGATGCTTCAGCAAGGCTGAAATTGGGCAGGTTAATCTTTGAGAAGGACGTATGAATCAAGGTTATCTGTGGCACCCCTGCAAGGGATTTCCACAGGACCCACTGGTGCAGGGAGGGATGCACACCTTGGCACACACAGCACATAACACCTTCCACCCCAGACCTGGAGGGGGAGCTCCACTGGCTGTCCTTAAGCTAGATCCCCTATAAAGATCCAGGCCTGAGGGGAGGAGTCAGTTAGTCTGCACTCAGCAGTGAAAAGAGCAGTTAGTTCCAGTCAGACTGCAGAGGAGAGAGCAGTTAGTGAAAGAGCTGGTTGCTGGGACCAAGCCAGGCCCAGAACCAGGAAACCTGACCCAGCTGTGCTGAGTCCTAGGGAGAGGGACAGAGGCCTGTGGGAGAAGTGGGAAGTAGGAAGAAAGAAGAAGGGAACATACCTGGTATCCCTTAAGCCCACCCAGACACCAGAGTCTGAAGCTACTATTCATCAACAGTGTAGCAGCAAAAGCCCGGACAGACCAGGAGGATCTATTCCTCCTGAAGTAAAGAATAGAAGATTCCAAACCTGAGCAAGCATAGGACCAGGGACCTGAGCAGAGAATAGGAATCCCACAGAAAGGCCCTCATTGTCGGTTGTGGAATAGCACCCTGAGAGGGAGAAAGAGCGGCAGGTTCAGTTACAGGCAGAACTTACCCCAATTACCACACACACTAACAGAGGAGGCCTCACAACTCTCCAAGGTGAACGTTCCAAGCTGCACCAAAACCTGGCTACCCTCTTGGACCGTACATGTAACCGGACACCAGTAAAAGGTCCCGAAACAAAGACAATTGTGTGTGTGTGCCTCCGTCCCTGCCGCTGACTGCAGCAATCACAGTAGAACCGCTACTACTACTCCCCTCATCCACCCTGCTGCCCTAAGGTAAAGCTCCGCCTGTGGGGAGCTGTACTACCAAAGCAGCATTCCCATCACCTCAGCGGCCGGCCGCAGCGCTGGTACCCCTATTACCAGGTACCACAGGTCATGATACCATTTTCCCCATCATCATCACCCCCGCCACTGAGGGTCCAGGGCACGGAATCGGGAACCGACCAGCCGTGATCCCCCACCGAAGTAACTCTCTGTCCCGGTATCCGAGTACCCCCTACCCTGTCGACTGGATCATATCCTTGAAAAACACTTGCTTCCTCCTGCTCAGGCAATGTTCCCCAACTCTGAGGACTGTTTTTTTTTCCAGCAGGACAATGCCCCATGCCACACAGCTAGGTCAATCAATTTGTGGATGAAGGAGCACCACATCAAGACCCTGTCATGGCCAGCCCAATCTCCAGACCTTAACCCATTGAAAACCTCTGGAATGTAATCAAGAGGAAGATGGGTAGTCACAAGCCATAAAACAGAGAAGAACTGCTTACATTTTTGACCCAGGAGTGGCATAAGGTCACCCAAAAGCAGTGTGAAAGACTGGTGGAAAGCATGCCAAGATGAATGAAAGCTGTGATTAAAAATCATGGTTATTCCACCAAATATTGATTTCTGAACTTTTCCGGAGTTAAAACACTAGTATTGTTATTTCTAAATGAATATGAACTTGTTTTCTTTGCATTATTTGAGGTCTGAAAGCACAGTTTCTTTTTTTTTATTATTTTGATGATTTCTCATTTGCTGCAAATACATACACAATTTTTAACTGTGAATTTCCCAGACATGCTGTCAGTAGTTTATAGAATAAAACAACAATGTACATTTTACTCAAAAATATACCTAGAAAGAGAAAAATCAGAGAAACTAAAAATATTGCAGTGGTCTCAATTTTTGCCAGAGCTTTATATACAGGTGCATCTTAATGAATTAGAATATCATCAAAAGTTAATTTATTTCAGAAATTCAATGCTTAAAGTGAAACACATATGTAAATTCACTTCCTAGGCATTTGAATGGTATAAGTTTAATGGTTCGGGTGTGATAAAATTATGTCAATTAGACCAAGATCTAAGTTTGACATCTTTAAAGTTTTACATCAGAAATATACCAGAATGTGTCCAGAAATTGGTCAGAAGGTAAGAGTTATCACCGTCTTCTAATTATACTTGCCTTTCTTTTCTCACTGTGCTCTTTTACCATGCTCACATTTGCCTTCACCATTTTTGCTCCACTAATCCTCACTCTCCTTTGCTATCCCCAAACCCCTGCACCCTCTAACCAGATAACTATCTCCCCCTCTCTCTTAACTCCACCTCACCTCATCTGCAGACCTACTCCTTAACCTCAGACAGCTCCTATTAAAATATAATACAAGCCAGTCTCTCTCCTTCACCCTCCTGCTTTCCCTTTCTCTGCTTTTTACTGCTGGTGACATATCCCCCAATCCTGGCCCCCCCTGTCTCATACGTCCCACTAATCCTCACCCATATCTTCCTCCAAATAACATAAACTACTGCAATACCTCACACGTAAAACCTGTGCCCCAAAGCACTATGGATGTCATATATGATACAGTCTATCTAGAGTCTAATGCATGGGTATAATGAGACACATGAGACATATGCTTCTTAAGTAGTCCTTGTATTGCGTCATACAAGTCAGTGCATTACCAGAATATGAAATAAACGTAAATTGCGGAGTGCAAGCACTAAACCAAGGATATCAGCGGCAGAGCATTAAAGCATAGCACAAGCCTCAATGAGAATATTCAGATTCTCTGTACGTTCCTGGTAGATGGTGATGGTAAGCAGAAGCATCTGGTATCCACAAATGGTTCCACGGTTCCATGCAGAGTAAATCCAAGGCTTCCAGAGGCCAAGTCACACACAGATTGCAGACCTGATTCAGGAGCACAGGTTAACCAGCTGAAGTTGTTTAAAAGGGCAAATGGCAAGGAACAGGGCGGTAACACCGAAGCTGAGAACTCCATATTGTTTGAGGGCAAAAGTCAACATAACAGGACAGGAAACAAGATGGCCGAAAAAACACACTAGATTCAAGGATAACAGTGGATGTGGCAAAAAGTCTGAGAACTTCACAATGGAATGCATGCTCTGTCTGCAACAAGCTCCATGTGATCCACGACCTGTTTACCTATCAATGAATGCACCACTTTCTGGGGCAGATTTGGGCTGCAATTCGCAGCATGGGGGCCCAAAACGCTTGAGCCTCCCCACGTTGAGTATTCTAGCCCCCAGCTGCCTAGTTGTACCTGGCTGGCAACCAAAAACATGATGAAGCCCCATGCCGGTGTTTTGGTTGCCGGCCAGGCACAACTAGGCAGCTAGGGGTGGGTAGCAGCTCGCAGCTACCTAGTTGTACCTGGCTAACAACCAAAAATATGGCAAAGCCCCGTCATTGTTTTTTTTAATTATTGCTAGAAATAAAAAAAAAAGGGATACACCATATTTTTCTTACCAGCCAGGTAAAACTAGGCAGCTGGGGGTGGGTGGCAGCCCAAACCTTCCTATTGCATCCGTGCAGGTGACCAAAAGAAATGTGGAACAACACTGCTTCAGCACAAAATCCCTGCTAAATTCACAACAAATAATCACTGTGTGAACAATATTGCAAATTTTCAGAGTATTTTGGAGCTGAAATTGAGCTTTATGGGTAAAAATCGTGGTAAAGCATGCTGAAAGAATTGACATGCTGCAGAGTTTTCTGCAGGAAAATGCACACCATTTCCACCACAGGAAAATCCGCAGCATGGGAACAACACTTCTAATTTCCCATACACTATGCTGGGAAGGTGCTGTACTGCAGAATTGTCAAAAATACACAAAAAATCCCCTGAAAAAATAGCGGCAAAAAATGCAGGAATTACTTGAGGGGTCTAGTTTCCAAATTTAAGTCACTTGTGGGGGTTTTCACTGTTTCGGCACACAAGAGCTCTCCATACACAACATGGTGTCTGCTAACGATTGCAGCTAATTTTCCACTTAAAATGTCAAATGCGGCTCCTTCTCTTTCAAGCCCTGCTGTGCGCCCAAACAGTGGTTTTCTGCCACATATCAGGTATTGGCATACTCAGTACAAATTGTCCCACAAATTTTAGGATCTGTTTTATCCTCTTGCTAAAAATTGAGGCACAAAGAACATTTTTGTGGAAAAAACAAGTACTTTTTAATTTTCAAGGCTTAATGCATGAAGCACATGAGGGTTCAAGTCCTCGCCATGCATCTAGATACATTTCTTGAGGGGTCTAGTATCCAAAATGGGGTCACTTGTAGGGTGGTTTCCACTGTTTCGGCACACAAGGCTCTCTAAACACCGCATGGTGTCCGCTAATGATTGCCGCTAATTTTCTGCTTGAAACGGCAAATGTTGCTCCTTCTCTTCTGAGCCCTGTACGTAACGGTGTACTCAGGAGAAATTGCATAACATATTTTAGTGTCCATTTTCTGCTGTTACCATTGTGAAAATGCAATATTTGAGGCTAAAGTAACATTTTTATTGGAAAAAATAAAATGTTAATTTTTCCTTCCACATCGCTTTAGTTCCTATGAAGCACATGAAGGGTTAATAATCTTCTTAAATGTGGGTTTGAGTAGCTTGAGGGGTCCAGTTTTTGGAATGGTGTCACTTTTGGGTGTTTTCTGTAATGTAGGCCCCTCAAAGTCACTTCAAATGTGATTATGGTACCTGAAAAATTAGCTTTGTAAATTTTGTTGGAAAAATGAGAAATTGCTGATGAACTTTGAACCCTTTGAACACAACTCTCTGGTTTAACAGCACAAAAATTAAAATTTTGAAAATTGTTACATTTTCAAAAATTTTGCCAAATTTCTGTTTTGTTTTACAAATAAACGCAAAAATTATCATCCTAAATTTACCAGTAACATGAAGTCCAATATGTCATGAAAAACAATCACAGAATCACTGGGATCCGTTGAAGTGTTTCAGAGTTATTAACTCATTAAGTGACACTGGTCAGAATTGCAAAAAAATTACCTGGTCATTAGGGTCAAAAAACAATGTAACTCCAAGTCAATCACACTTCTGTGAAATCATCCTGTCCAGTTCTCTAGCATCACTGATTGTGAATCAATTTCTCCTGCTGTTGTGCAAATGGAACAGACAACAGGTAGAAATGATAGGAGCAAGACACCCCCTATAAAGGAGCGGTTCTGCAGGTAGTGACAACTATTTTTTTCTCTGTTCTCATCCTTTTTGGCTGTTGTTTTGGTCACTTTTGCATTTTGTCATTGTTCTCAACCTTAGAGGTAGCATGAGGAGGTCTCTACAGCCTTCAGAGGTAGCTCAGGTAGTGCTGCTCAAGCAGGATGGCACATCAATGCAAGCTGTGGCAAGAAAGGAAGCTGTGTCTGTCAGCACAATGTCCAGACCATGGAAAGATACCAGCAGACAGGCCAGTACACCAGGAGGCTAGGAGGGGCCATAGGAGGGCAACAGCCCAGCAGCAGTACTGCTACAACCCAGCAGCAGGACCACTACAACCCAGCAGCAGGACCGCTACCTCCTCCTTTGTGCAAGGAGGAGCAGTGCCCAAGGTCCACTACACCTTAATATGGTCTCACAATAGGTCTAAGGATCTCATCCTAGTACCTAATGACAGTCGGGGTACCCCTGGCTAGCACATGGAGGGCTGTGCAGCCCTCCAAAGAAGTTCCTTTCCACACAATTACTGACCCACTTCCAAGACAGTTATGCTGGAGGATGTTGTAGGCAGCAGAACGTTCTCCACGGTGTGTCCAGACTCTCATGTCTATCATATGTGCTCAGTGTGAACCTGCTCTCATCCGAGAAGAGCCCAGGGTACCATTGTTGAATCTGCCAATCTTGGTGTTCTCTGGCAAATGCCAATCACCCTGCACGGTGTTAAGCTGTAGGCAGAACACCCACTTGTGAACATCGGGCCCTCATACCACCCTCATGGAGTCTGTTTCTGACAGTTTGAGCAGACACGTGGATATTAGTGGCTGCTGGAGGTTATTTTTCAGGGCTCTGGCACTGCTCCTTCTTTTCCTCCTTGCACAAATGAGAAGGGAGGAGGTAGTTTTGCTGCTGGGTTGTTGCCCTCCTATGGGCTCTCCTAGGGTCCCTACTCGTCTCCTGGTTTACTAGCCTGTCTCCTGGAATCTGCTCCATGCTCTGGACAATGTTCTGACAGACAATGCTGACTCTCACAACCACACAAGGTGAAGCCTCTGATACCTATTTAGGTCATATTTTATCTCTCAGACCCTTCATCCTTTCTACTTTAAATTTCTGACATAAAGACCTTTGGGCTTTCATTAGCTGTAAGCCATAATCATCAACATTAACATAAATAAACATTTTAAATAGATCAATGTTTGTGATTGTGGCACCCCAGGGGTTAATGTGCCACAGTAACATCACAAGAGTTAACTCCCCACACAACACTGGACACTGCACTAGCACCTCTAGGCCAGAAGGGGGAGCTCAAGCAGCTCCCTGATGTATTCTGGGCTGAGGAGGAAGTAATTAGTTGAGAGTTGACAGTTCAGTTTAGTGCAGGGAGCACTAGAGGAGGACCTGTAAATGGGAGCAATGCTGAGATCTTGACAGGGACCACTGACTACTTTCAGGCCTGAAGCCAGGGTCTGAGGAGAGGAGTACAAGAAACAGAGAAACATAGCTGGGAGACAGAGTTACCTCATCACTCATCCCAGAGGAGCGCGGAGACTGAATACCAGATCCGAATCTGTGACTGAAACACGCCGCAGCACAGAAAACACCGGGATAGTGGAGGTTGTAGATCTACACTGTACCTCAGCGAAGCAACACGGCGGGGTCAGACGCACACGGAAAGACTCAAGTTGTCTAGCAAAGGGGGTACCTGTGAGGAGAGACAGGGCCAGCAGCTCAGCTAAAGCAGCAGCAGGGCCACACACAAGGTGCAGAGTAGGAAGCTGAGGACCAGGTCAGGATGGGAGCAACCTGGCCTTTGTACAGACTCCGTGGACAGTACTTGCTGAACAACAAATCTAGTAAAGCCTTGGAAAACTTCAAAACCTTGAGTGTGTGTGATCCTTGTGCTCAAACCCTGCATACCCTCACAAACTCCCATCATCTCTACTACTACCCCTATCCTGCAACATCCATAGCACCATCTTTAGACTATTACTACCACTGCACCGGGGAACCCAGCTCTACCTGCGGAGAGCCATTACATCTCCAGCTGCCAAGCATCATCCCCGGAGGTTCTGTAGCAGCGGTGGTCACCCTGACCACAACCCGTGGGTGGCATCACGACAAACTCCCTTGTAAATATCTCCCCATTTACTTGCGGAGCCCGGGACACGGTCCGGACCAAGACCGCCGTGATATCCCCAGCAGTACCCCGGTCCGGTACTGAATACCCCGTCCCAGTGGGCTCCACATAATGACTCTAAATCAGGGGTCCCCAACCACCGGTCCGCGGATCAGGAACAGGCCGTGGGGGTCTTTGTGCCCGTCCGCGGCGTGCTGTCGGCTTCCCCGCCCCCCTGTCATGTCCCCACCCTCCACACCCCTGACCTGCATCACTACACCGCTTAGCTGAGGTCTCTGCCTCAGCTGCGTGTGTAGATGTACGAGGGGAGCTGTCGGCCAATCAGTGCAGCAGCCATGCCCTAATTGGCCGACTGCTTCGCTCATATAACTAAGCAGCTGAGGCAGAGTCTGCCCGGAATTTCATATCTCACGCTATGTCCAAGCGCATCACGTGACACGCTTGGAAATAGCGCGAGATATGAAAAAACTCCGGCCACGTCTCTGCCTCAGCTGCTTGTACTGCCTGCAGGAGAGGTGAGCGTCAGCTGAAAAGCCGCTCTCTCTGTGTGTGGGCAAGTGTGGGAATGGCTGAGTGTGGGGGTATTCAGGGGTCGATGTGTGTGTGGGCAATGACTGTGTGTGTGTGTGTGTGGGGGGGGGTTATACAAGGGGCAATGGCTGAGTGTGGGAGGGTATTCAATGGTCAATGTGTGTGTGGGCAATAACTGTGTGTGTGTGTGGGGGGGTTATACAAGGGGCAATGGCTGAGTGTGGGAGGGTATTCAATGGTCAATGTGTGTGTGGGCAATGACTGCGTGTGTGTGTGTGGGGTTATACAAGGGGCAATGGCTGAGTGTGGGGGAGTATTCAAGGGTCAATGTGTGTGTGGGCAATGACTGTGTGTGTGGGGGGGTTATACAAGGGGCAATGGCTGAGTGTGTGGGGGGGTATTCAGGGGTCAATGTGTGTGGGCAATGACTGTGTGTGGGGGGGTTATACAAGGGGCAATGACTGAGTGTGGGGGTATTCAGGGGTCAATGTGTGCGTGGGCAATGACTGTGTGTGTGTGGGGGTTATACAAGGGGCCATGGCTGAATGTGGGGTGGTATTGAGGGGTCAATGTATGCGTGTGTGGGCAATGACTGTGTGTGTGTGTGTGGGGGGGTTATACAAGGGGCAATGACTGTGTGGGGATTATTCAAGGGTCAGTGTGTGTGGGTTTGTACAAGGGGCAAGTCTGTGTGTGGGGAGTATTCAGGGGTCAGTGTGTGTGGGGGTTGTACAGGGGGCAGTATGTCTGTGTGGGGAGTATACAAGAGCAATGTGTGTGGGGTTATGCATGGGGCAGTGTGTGTGTGGGGAAAATTTATGCTATATGGAGGCATATGACGCTGCATTAAACTATGAAGAGTTGTGATGCCGCATTATATTATATAGAGGAATATGGGGCTGCATGATATTAAATGAATGGATATGAGGCTGTATTATACTTTATGGAGGGCTGTGAGGCTGCATTATACTATATGGAGGGCTGTGACGCTGCATTATACTATATGGAGGGCTGTGAGGCTGCATTATACAATGTGGAGGGCTGTGATGCTGCATTATACTATATGGAGGGCTGTGAGGCTGCATTATATTACATGGAAGGCTGTTGGGGGATATTGTGGGCTGCATTGGGTTGATAGGGATATTGCGGGCTGCAAGGGGATGATGGGGATATTGTGGGCTGCAGGGGGATGATGGGGATACCATATTGGGGGATAGAAAAATAAGACATCCCCTGAAAATAAGATGTAATGCATCTTTCGGGGAAACGGTACTAAACCCCACCCCTTCTTCATAGCCCCACCCCATAAGTTCAAAGCCCCGCCCCACCGGGCCCTGGAAAAATGGTCTTGCATGAAGCCGGTCCCCAGTGCAAAAAAGGTTGGGGACCCCTGCTCTAAATAATATATGCGTTTCACTTTATGTATTGAATTACTAAAATTCACTTTTTGATGATATTCTAATTCATTGAGATGCACCAGGCGGCACGTGTGTGGGGGCAGCAGCAGCCTGCAGGTGATTCACCTCAGTGTGGTTTTATAACGCGGTTGCGGTGGATGGCGGCTGCATTAGGGACCCTGCATCCCGGGGCTCTGGGGTGATGGGCGTAGCCTCTGATTGCTGGCATTGTCACTCAGAGCCGTATTAGCCTGCCCAGCAGAAGAGACAATACCATGGAGCAGCAGGACCTGCGATGATGTCACAGGCATGTGACCCGGGTGGGCGGAGCCATGGAGTTTTGCCCAGCGTGAAGGAGCAAAATGTCATACAAGAAGCTGAAGAGAAGATGGGACCAAATAAACAAGGGTACAAGAGGTGTGTGAGAGAGGGGTGCAGAAGGCGGCTGGCTTTGCACGGGGATGAAGGATTCAGGGTGGTGGAAGATGGAAACTGCAAGGAATAGAGGAAGGAGAGTTCAGGAGGATGGGCAGTGCAGGAGAATGGGGACTGCCGGAAGATGTAGAGTGCTGGAGGATGGGGAGTGCAGGAGGATGGAGGATGGGGAGTGCAGGAGAATGGAGACTGCAGGAGGATGGGGAGTGCAGGAGGATGGGGAGTGCATGAGAATGGGGACTGCAGGAAGATGAAGAGTGCAGGAGGATGGGGAGTGCAGGAGGATGGAGGATGAGGAGTGCATGAGGATGGAGGATGGGCAGTGCAGGAGGATGGAGAGTGCAGGAGAATAGAGGATGGGGAGCGCAGGAGGATGCGGAGTGAAGGAGGATTGAATATGGGGAGTGCAGGAGGACGGAGGATGTGGCGTGCAGGAGGATGGGGAGTGCAGGAGGATGGAGAATGCAGAAGGATGGAGGATGGGGAGTGCAGAAGGATGCAGGATGGGAGTGCAGAAGGATGGAGGATGGGGGGTGCAGGAGGTTGGAGAGTGCAGGAGGATGGAGGATGGGAAGTGCAGGAGGATGGAGGATAGGGAGTGCAGGAGGATGGAGAGTGCAGGGGAATGGAGGATGGGGAGTGCAGAAGGATGGAGGATGGGGAGTGCAGGAGGTTGGGGAGTGCAGGAGGTTGGAGAGTGCAGGAGAATGGAGAATGCAGGAGAATGGTGACTGCAGGAGGATGGCGACTGCAGGAAGATGGAGAGTGCAGGAGGATGGGGAGTGCAGGAGGATGGGTAGTTCAGGAGGATGGATGATGTGGAGTGCAGGAGGATGTAGAGTGCAGGAGGATGTAGAGTGCAGGAGGATGGAGAGTGCAGAAGGATAGGGAGTGCAAGAGGATGGAGTATGGTGACTGCAGGAGGATGGAGAGTGCAGGAATATGGAGGATGGAAAGTACAGGAGGATGGAGGATGGAGAGTACAGGAGGATGGAGAGTTCAGGAGGATGGGGGAGTGCAGGAGGATGGAGTGTGCAAGAGGATGGGGAGTGCAGAAGGATGGAGAGTTCAGGAGGATGGAGGATGGGGAGTGCAGAAAGATGGAGAGTGCAGGAGAATGGAGGATGGGGAGTGCAGGAGGATGGAGAGTGCAGGAGAATGGAGGATGGGGAGTGCAGGAGGATGGTGAGTGCAGAAGGATGGAGGATGGGGAGTGCATGAGGATGGGAGGTGCAGGAGGATGGAGTATGGGGAGTGCAGGAGGATGGGGAGTGCAAGAGGATGAAGGATGGGAGTGCAGGAGGATGGAGAGTGCAGGAATATGGAGGATGGAGAGTACAGGAGGATGGTGAGTTCAGGAGGATGGAGGATGGGGGAGTGCAGGAGGATGGAGTGTGCAAGAGGATGGGGAATGCAGAAGGATGGAGAGTTCAGGAGGATGGAGGATAGGGAGTGCAGAAAGATGGAGAGTGCAGGAGAATGGAGGATGGCGAGTGCAGGAGGATGGAGAGTGCAGGAGAATGGAGGATGGGGAGTGCAGGAGGATGGCGAGTGCAGAAGGATGGAGGATGGGGAGTGCATGAGGATGGGAGGTGCAGGAGGATGGAGTATGGGGAGTGCAGGAGGATGGGGAGTGCAAGAGGATGAAGGATGGGGAGTGCAGGAGGATGGGGAGTTCAGGAGGATGACGGGTGTGGTGTGCAGGAGGATGGGGAGTGCAGGAGAATGGACGATAGGGAATGCAGGAGAATGGGGAGTGCAGGAGCATGGAGGATAGGGAGTGCAGGAGGATGGAGGATAGGGAGTGCAGGAGGATGGGGAGTGTAGGAGGATGGCGACTGCAGGAAGATGGAGAGTGCAGGAGGAAGGAGGATGGGGAGTGCAGGAGGATGGAGAGTGCAGGAGGATGGAGAGTGCAGGAGGATGGCGACTGCAGAAAGATGGAGAGTGCAGGAGGATGGAGAGTGCAGGAGGATGGAGAGTTCAGGAGGATGGAGGATGGAGAGTGTCAGAGGATGGAGAGTGCAGGAGGATAGAGAATGCAGGAGGATGGTGAGTGCAAGAGGATGGAGGAAGGAGAGTGGAAGAGGATGGAGAGTGCAGGGGGATGGAGGATGTAGGGAAGATGGAAACTGCAGGGGGATGGAGGATGGAGACTGCGGGGGTATGGAAGATAGAGACTGCTGGGGGATGGAGGATAGAGACTGCAAGGGGATGGAGAGTGCAGGAGGATGGAGGATGGAGACTACAGGAGGATTGAGACTGCAGGGGCATGGAGAGCCAGTGGATGGAGGGTGCAGGGGGGTGACAGAGGATGCAGGGAGAATGGAGAGTGTAGAGGGATGGTGTGTGCAGGGGGTTGGAGAGTGTTGGGTGTTGGGGGAAAGAGGGAAAGAGGGATATCCTACAGATCCCAAATATCGCCTACATACAGAACATTGTATTGCCATCATGGATAACAAAGACAGAAAAAAATAAATTTGTCAGACTAAAGTGAAGCAAATGTTCATCAGTCTCCAAATGGAAAAGTGTATTGGAACGATTGTGCTTTACATCACCACATATTAACTCTTACAGGGATTTCCCAAGTCAGTTGTGACAGACACTATATGGGTCATGTATTTATGGTGACATACTCTATATGGGTCATGGATAGATGGTGACAGACACTATGGGTCATGGATAGATGGTGACAGACTCTATATGGGTCATGGATAGATGGTGACATACTCTATATGGGTCATGGATAGATGGTGACAGACACTATGGGTCATGGATAGATGGTGACAGACTCTATATGGGTCATGGATAGATGGTGACAGACTCTATATGGGTCATGGATAGATGGTGACAGACTCTATATGGGTCATGGATAGATGGTGACAGACTCTATATGGGTCATGGATAGATGGTGACAGACTCTATATGGGTCATGGATAGATGGTGACAGACTCTATATGGGTCATGGATAGATGGTGACAGACTCTATATGGGTCATGGATAGATGGTGACAGACACTATATAGGTCATGGATAGATGGTGACATTGGTGTATTAATTATAGTACACTTTTCCATTTGAAGACGCTGGATAACATTTTGCTTCACTTTGAATGTTGTTTAATCTGAGGGGCTAGGTGGTTACCTAGGAGAAGTAATGGGTAAGAAATTGCTGATTGTAAATAACAGATTCCATAATCAAGTACAATAAATAAGTGGATTAAAAAGACACACTTAAAGTGTAGGGCATAATACACTTCTCACATATTTTAGTAAACAGAGGCCGAGAAATATGCAATGAAAATGTTTATGGTCACTATAGTGTGGGCCCCTAGCGTCATTTCCACTGGTGGGCCCTAGTCACCCCAGTCCAACCCCGGATAGGACCTGTGGTGACATCGCGACTTGGAGATCCCGAGTCACGTGATCGCAACAGGTGACCGCTATCCGGCCGGAAAACGGAAGGGAAGACACCTTCGGCGGTGAAAATTGCTCCGGCCCCGAGCCCTCCTTGAGTCCTGCTTGTTGCCATACACTGGGGTTGTGCAGAAGTGGCGGTGCACAGTGACAACCCCACTAGGTGAGTGGCCATTCGGCCCAATACTTAGGGGCGGCAGCCGCGGCAAATTTTTTGACCACCCCAGGCGCCACAAACAGTGGCTAAGCCACTGTTCAAAAGTTTGGGGTCACCCAGACAATTTAGTTTTTCCATGAAAACTCATACTTTTATTTATCAAATGAGTTGCAAAATGAATAGAAAATATAGTCCAGACATTGACAAGGTTAGAAATAATGATTTTTATTTGAAATAATAATTTTTTCCTTAAAACTTTGCTTTTGTGAAATAATGTTTCCTTTGCAGCAATTACAGCATTGCAGACCTTTGGCGAAGTACTATTTAATAAAGCTACCAGATGAGGAGCTGTGAGGCGTCGATTTCTCAATCTAGATACTCTAATGTACTTGTCTTGTTGCTCAGTTGTGCAGCGGAGCTGCCCACTTCTCGTTCTACTCTGGTTAGAGCCTGTTTGTGCTCTCCTCCGAAGGGAGTAGTATACACCGTTGTAGGAAATCTTCAGTTTCTTGGCAACTTCTCATATGGAATAGCCTTTATTTCTAAGAACAAGAATAGACTGTCGAGTTTCACATGAAAGTTCTCTTTTTCTGGCCGTTTTGAGACTGTCATAGAACAAACAAATGTAATGCTCTAGATTCTCAACCTCCTTCTCAAAGGAAGGTCAATTTTATATTCTTCTCTAATCAGCCAAACCGTTTTCAGCTGTGCTAACATACTTGGACAAGGATTTTCTAGGGTTTTCTATACACCCATTAGCCTTCTTACACAGTTAGACTGGTTTCATACTGCAGGATTTTCCCTGATCGGTTTCCATCCAAGTTTGTGTGTCGAAACCAGGAGTGTCTCCAAAACTCAGAACAGGTGTCAATCTTTCAATTATAGTTTTTCTCTGCAAGTTCCTCTCCTGGTTTTGGCACACAAACCTGATCGAACCTGATTAGGGAAAAAACTGCAGTGTGAAACCAGCCTTAGGGTGCCTTCACACTGCGGTGTGATCCGGTCCAGGGCTGTCTGGGATGACACTGACAGCCGCCGACTGGATCAACAAACAGGACTGGAGGGCTAATATGCCCTCCGGTCTGGTGTGCAGCCGCACGCAGTTCCAGCTGCTGACTGCTGATAAGTCAGGACCGCGGCGCCGTGGTCCTGACCTGTCAGCGGCTGCAGCTGCGTGCGGCTGCACACTGGACCGGAGGGCATATTAGCCCTCCAGTCCTGTGTGTTGATCCAGTCGGCGGCTGTCAGTGTCATCCCAGACAGCCCCGGACCAGATCACGCCGCAGTGTGAAGCCGCCCTTAGCAAACACAATGTACCATTTAAATACTGGAGTGGGGGTTGTTGGAAATAGGCCTCTACACACCTATGTACTGTAGATATTGCAGTAAAAAACAGACGTTTGCAGGTAGAATAGTCATTTACCACATTAACAATGTATAGCTCAGTATGTGGCTCTGAAACCCGTCGGATAATAAACCAAGTCATCACCTTGATCCAGACATTCCGTTGTTTCTGGTGTCTTCTGTATCCATTTGGCAGCAGCGTGGGCCTTGAGGTACTTTGTCCAGAACTTTAACAGTTTGTCCTTGGCTGTTATAAAATAGAAGATAGAAAAGAATCCCTATTGTCTATCTTGCAGGGAAAGGAGAACCTGGTCATAGCCGAGATTATGTTCTTTTGCTTATAGATTATGGCCCCAGCAGTGCTCACTGGAACCTTTAGCAGTTTATAAATTCTGCAACTAAAGCAATCAGTATGTTTTCCAATAATAAAGTTGCAAAGGTCTTGAGACAGTGTATTGGTTTTACCCATTATCAGATGTTTCTTGTGTGGCACCTTGGTAATTTATTTAATGCAGATGCCATTATTTTTTACATAGAGTACGTGCCCACGATACTTACACTGCGTTCTGTTTAATACAGGAGGACACATACCAATTATAAAAAAGAGTTTATAGCCCAAATTATGATACAAAATTAAACACTTTATTTGCACAGAATTAAAAACATATCATTCAAATTTTTTACAAAAATAAAGATGAAATACACCATGATTATGCATCCTAAATGATACCAACCCACTAATATATAGGATGGAACCAGATCAATCCTGAAAAGATTTTTTATTTTTATTATAAATGATGAGGGATAAGAAATATATTCACATCAACCTGTGTGTCCAAGGATACCAGATAAATAAGGGACTGACTGCTGTGTGGAATTCAGATTAGATCCAGAAAAGGGGGTTACTCTTGTGGCGCCCCGCAACGAGTGCGTCACAGGAGGGTATTGCAGCCACAAATGCAGCCGCAATATCCTCTGACTCAGCAATGACCTGGTTAACATAGAAATCCAACCCAACATGCAAACACCTAGAATAGAGGGCCAATCCTAGGTCCTGGTGGGCGGAGTGTTAGGGTAGTGCAGTAGAACACACAATGGTCTAGTTAGTTGAAGAAGAAGTCTAGAACCTGACGAGAGCAGACTAGAGCTTGGAGAGGAGCGGGGGCTCCGCAATCCGTGCGGGCCCCTGGGCCTTCACCGGTCGGGTGTTAGCACCTGAGGCCTTAATCACCGGGATTGGGCATATCTACACGGGTTCCCAAAAGACTCCCGTGCCCACAACTCACAGCCGGTTCACTGGTACCGAAGCTGGCAGCAGTTCACCTCTGCCACGCGAACCAGAAGAGTGGAGGATCAGCTTTACAGGAGCTTTACAGGAGCACCCCACCACCAGCCAGTTTCCAGTCGTCTAACCAGCGGTGTACCCACTGAGGGATCCAAGGCTCCCCAAAACATCCAGAACGTACATCCAGAACGTACATCATGGATAGGGCATTGAAGCAGCCTCCCCGTACCCGACCTGGTATTCCTGGGCGACGCTGGCAAGAAGGAACTAAGTAGGTAGGAGCACTACGGATTTCTAAGGGACACCGTCACTGCTGAGTCCACCCGGTCTACTACTCAACCACTGTATACCATGTTTGCCTGCTGGTTACAGTAAAGACCGTTATAGAGACTGTCTGTGTCCGTGATTCCTTATGAACTGTCCGTCATTAACTAAAAGGTAACCGCAGCTGCCGCACAACATCTTGAGCAGCTCCAGCCCCCGGGGATCACCGCTCAGCCTGTGGGGAGCGTAACATCTTGCTGCTGTCCATCCCCCGGGGGTCCCGCAGCGTCGGTAGCCCTTACCGAACTACTCATAGGTGGCGTCACGAAGAAAACAAATTAAAACCCCTTAATCTGTTCCCGTAAGACGTCTTCACTTTTGATCTGCACTACACCGGGCCCCACTACCGGCAGGCGCGGTCCACCCGTGACAAGGAAGGAGAAGAATCGCCTGTCTAAACCGGAGTCAGCCGGCCGCGGTGAGTCAGAAAATGGCGTCACGAACAGGATACGAGCAGGCCCGTTACCCAACGGGTATATTGTGCTTAAACTGGACTTTATTGTCTACAATTGGACTTTGTTCGTCCCTAAAAGAACTTTTCTGCCTTTTCACCATTGGGTCAAGATGGCGCCCAAGATGGCGTTCCCGCCACAAGAAGCCGCCACGTGAAGCCCAGGAGTGAGTCAACCCCCCCCCTCATAGTGGGAGGGCCAAAGACAAAAGGCGCCAAACTCTTTGTCCGCCCTGATTGCTCGAATCAACCATGGGGGCGGACCCCAAAGACTTTTCCCACGATTGGACTATGAAAGCCCAGAGGAAATGGGAGTGTCATAGATAGACACACCGACAGAGAGAGAAGACCTTCTTCACCAGCTCTACCAGAACGTCTTACCGGTTGAACGGGTGTGGTTTCCCTCCAAGAAGAGAATGGCCAGCACGAGACTCCAAGACCTAATGCGGGAGGTCGAGGCGGAGGCTAGAGCAGCCATAGGCCAACCGGGTCCGGATCCTGCCCTTACTATAGACGGCAGCCCCGACTTCTGGCAAGAGGCTCTACAAGACCTCCGGGAGCGACTACTTGAGACTGTGGAGTGGACGATTCGCAGCTGGAGCGCGACCCTAGGCAGAAGACTCCATCATGCGATGCAGCAGAGCCGACCGGGTACAGCTTCTCCAAGCCCAGACGACATCGCCAGCTTTTCCACTACCTCACCGTCGCCCACCACCTGTCCAGCTTCGTCACCGGAGCCCATAGACTGTGTTATTCCAGTGAGGACCACAGCTCGACCCGTTCCAGCGGACGATACCGCAGCCGACCGCGTTCCAGAGCCGGAGCTTCCAACACGCTCCCACGAAGAAGCCGATCTCTACCTGGTTCCACCTGCGGAACCCGCGACTGGTTTACACACTACCGAGACTGTCGCCTGTTTCTCCCTTGAACCGGAGGCCTCCTCTGCAACTACAGAGGCCTACCGGGTAACCGGGATTGAAACACCACTTCCCGCTGCTACAGAAGAAGAGGCAGGCAGCCTGGAAGTCCTGCACAACGACCCAGAGGAGAATCTTGCAGCACAGCCATCCACCGACCCAGAGGATTCCATCCCATCATCTTCGCCAGCCGAGCAGCCCGACGTAGTCATCGAGGAGGTCGAGGAGGATGACGAGGAGATCTACAGTTCACCTGAGGATCTCTACACCGGTTCGCCTGGGGAGACACAAGGAACCCTTCTGCCGGGCGATCAGCTCGGGTGCACTGGTCGGGTGCCGCCGCAACAGTATCTTCTCCGGTTCCGTTGAATCGGGCTCCACTCCAGACTGCCCACCAAGCTCGAGCGGTTCAACAACCAGCACGCCGTAGTGACTTTATCCACACGCCGCATCACTCCGACGAAGAGGTACGTCGTATCCGGAGAGACGAGTGGCACACTCGACTGCAAGCCAACATGCAGGCTCGTGCCGAGGCCTGCCGCCAATCTCCATTGCCTGAACAATTCCGTAAAAACCGGGTGGGTAAGCACATTTAACTTGTCCACCGGGTGGGGATTCGTAAGGGAGGAGGGTGCGAGTACTGAAGTGTTCGTGGGGCGCCGTGATGTGGAATCGCACTTACCGCGAGGCCATCCAAGCCGAGACTTGTATAGAGGGGACATAGTAACCTATGAGCGCCATATATGCCGTGATGGGTGGTTCGCTATACGAGTCCGGAACACTGCCCTCCATAAGTGACTGTTGTTGTTTGAACTTTGCTATTAAACGAGACTTCTTCCTGTTTGCACCGTAACACCGCGACTTGGCGGCTACAGCCTGAACTTTTATTCTAAGGACAGCCGACCGCCCGCCGAGTCCGCGCAACGTGTTAACCTGTTTATCTACCTCACTTTTATGCATATATGACTTGTCATTAATAAAAGTGTATTACCTGTTGTAAAATATAAAATATAAAAACCTCTGTAATGTGAGTAGTGAGACGCTTGGGGACAAGCGTATTCAACCAAGGGGGAGTGTGGCGCCCCGCAACGAGTGCGTCACAGGAGGGTATTGCAGCCACAAATGCAGCCGCAATATCCTCTGACTCAGCAATGACCTGGTTAACATAGAAATCCAACCCAACATGCAAACACCTAGAATAGAGGGCCAATCCTAGGTCCTGGTGGGCGGAGTGTTAGGGTAGTGCAGTAGAACACACAATGGTCTAGTTAGTTGAAGAAGAAGTCTAGAACCTGACGAGAGCAGACTAGAGCTTGGAGAGGAGCGGGGGCTCCGCAATCCGTGCGGGCCCCTGGGCCGTCACCGGTCGGGTGTCAGCACCTGAGGCCTTAATCACCGGGATTGGGCATATCTACACGGGTTCCCAAAAGACTCCCGTGCCCACAACTCACAGCCGGTTCACTGGTACCGAAGCTGGCAGCAGTTCACCTCTGCCACGCGAACCAGAAGAGTGGAGGATCAGCTTTACAGGAGCACCCCACCACCAGCCAGTTTCCAGTCGTCTAACCAGCGGTGTACCCACTGAGGGATCCAAGGCTCCCCAAAACATCCAGAACGTACATCATGGATAGGGCATTGAAGCAGCCTCCCCGTACCCGACCTGGTATTCCTGGGCGACGCTGGCAAGAAGGAACTAAGTAGGTAGAATGGAGGAGCACTACGGATTTCTAAGGGACACCGTCACTGCTGAGTCCACCCGGTCTACTACTCAACCACTGTATACCATGTTTGCCTGCTGGTTACAGTAAAGACCGTTATAGAGACTGTCTGTGTCCGTGATTCCTTATGAACTGTCCGTCATTAACTAAAAGGTAACCGCAGCTGCCGCACAACATCTTGAGCAGCTCCAGCCCCCGGGGATCACCGCTCAGCCTGTGGGGAGCGTAACATCTTGCTGCTGTCCATCCCCCGGGGTCCCGCAGCGTCGGTAGCCCTTACCGAACTACTTATAGGTGGCGTCACGAAGAAAACAAATTAAAACCCCTTAATCTGTTCCCGTAAGACGTCTTCACTTTTGATCTGCACTACACCGGGCCCCACTACCGGCAGGCGCGGTCCACCCGTGACAAGGAAGGAGAAGAATCGCCTGTCTAAACCGGAGTCAGCCGGCCGTGGTGAGTCACTCTTCTATGGCTCAAGGCTGCTGCACACGCTAGGATATCGTTAACGATATCCTTAGAACGATCACGTGACAGTGATCGTTCCGACATCGTTAGTGCGTTGTCATCGTTAATGATATCCCATTTGGCAACGCACCAGTTAAATAGGAGAGCAAGGACTGAACCATCTTTTAAAATGGCAGGAATAGGAGAATTTTGAAAGACATCGTTCACAAAGGTGTCACCCTGAACGATGTAGCGTCTTCAAGCAGCGTTACTTGGACGACGAACGATAGATTTGAGGTCAGGATCTCAAATCTTGGATGAACGTTCCAACGATTTTTCCTTCCTACATTATTCGTTTACACGCAACGACGCACTAACAATATCTTTTGAACGATCACAAATTTGTGACGTTTCAATGATATGGTCAACTTTATTAATTGTACAAAAATATTTTTTTCACACAGAACACTTGCTATTTTGTTTTAATTTTAGACACAAATTTGTTATGTTGGCAGTCTCTATATATATTCTTTTTACACTGTTTGCACTTGTGCGAAAGGATATTTTCCTATTTTCAGAAACACTTATTTTTTTTTAAAAAATACACTGGAGTGATCACGTTATGTATTTTCACATTTTAATTCTAGATTGCACTAATTTTGCACTTTAAGGTTTAGCCACAGGAGAGTAAGGCTGGATTCACATCACGCTTTTTGTGATCCGGGCCGATCCGATGAGAACCAGATATGCCCGGATCACATTTCAGCCCCATAGTTTGCCTATGGGGCCGGATGGAGCTGGATGGCAGCTATCTGCAATCCAGTTTCCATGCGTCCGGGATAGCGGCATGTACAGTACTCACATTACATACTGTATCTTCTCCTTACAGCGAGGAGCCGCCGGCTGTCATTGATAAAACTGTGAAAGCCGACAAAGCCAGCAATACTGTAATAAATAGATTTAACCCGTCACATGCCGCTCTATGTGGCCAACATGTCTCTAGGGAGGGTGGATACTTCCTGGAGACATGTTGCCCACATATAATATTAACATTAACCCTTTGTTTATCCCCGTGGCAGCAGGGATGAACAAAGCATACGGCTACCGCAGACATTCACATGTGCCTTGCGGTAGCTCCCAAAGGCACCCATTATAGCATCCCCGCTGCAGTTTTCAAACCGCTCCGAAAAACACTGCCTGCATGATTTTTCACGCAGGCAGCGAAACCGGAATGCAGGAACCGGATTTCATTAAGTGCAATCCGTTTTTTTAATGGGTGCTTATGGGCTGTGGATCCTGATCCGGTTTTGAACATTTTTAATGCTCAAAACCGGATCAGGGTCTGCAAACCCGACCGCAAATGTGACCCTAGCCTAAGTTCTCAAACCTGCACCTAAATAGTAACAAAGATGCACGGATTCATGCATGCCAGAAACCTTTCAATAGTTGTAACATGCCCATCAAATGTTGATATGGAGTTCACAAGTATCATTAACCACCATAAGACAGGAAAAAGAGAGCCCCTATGTAGCGTTTCACTGGTTAGGCATGGTGGCACCAGCTACCTCAGGGGGAGGTTCCTATGATGCCCCCAATGATCATTTACCTTATATACGTTCCCCCATCTGTCTCTGACTGGAGATGCCAGCGGACATGCGCGGGAGCAGGGACGGATCACCATAGCAACCGCACATCACACACCACACTAGAGATGTTGGTCATGCCATGACCGCTACTGGTGGCACCGAGAGAGCGCGCACAGTGGCAGAGGAGTCACAGTGGGGGTAAAGAGTAATACCACAGTTCTTATGATCCTGGGCACCAAAAACAAAAGAAGAATTGAAGAAAAAAACAAAAGTGCAAAATGAGGTTAAGAAACTAAACAGGATTCCCCATTAGTAAAGAACAGAACAACTATAAAATATGGTCAGTTCCACAATACATAAATATTGCCAATCCTCTTATCCTTTTCAGCCTCTGCATTATATATCGAATCCAATGACAACCAGAGCTTAAGTCTCTTTCCTCCCAATTCCTTGAGCCAATCTGGACAGTGACCGTAGATGTAAATAGAAAAACTGTGGGGATCTGCAGATACAGAAAGATAGAGAATTTGAATAAAAACATTTTTTCCACAAAGGTCGTCCCAGAGGTACAAAGAAAACCCGGGCATCCCGTTCAAATACACTGAGTGGGCAGGCAAGGGTTTACTGGCGGATCTTCCTGGTTGATCAGATCATGTGATCTATCACATGACCGGCTGACCTATGACACACTGATGGACATGCCGCCTACTTCCTGTAGTGTTGAACGCATCAATTCCTATTTGCTGGGAGCAGGAAATTGAGTAGCTGGCCAACCTTTTTTAAGCCCCCAGTTGTGTCTCAGGTGCCTGCCCCCTGACGAAGGTAGCCGAAACGGTCGTAAGGGCTGGTGGCGTTCTGCAGAGGACATTGCTATGCGCACTTGTGGGTAAAATATATAATTGAATGTAAGTAACATATGGTGGTGTGTACACACTGACTGAGAGGTCAGGTGCTATCAATAAGTGTTCTCTATTGAAGTTGTAGGCACTTTATGTTGTACTTGTTGCACTTTAAGCCTTGCCTACTCAGTATATTTGAACTGGACGCCCCGGGGTTTTCTTTGTACCTCTGGGACTTCTGTGATTAACAGTCCTAGTATCTGTAATTGTATACTCTGCAAAAATGTTGTCAGTGACTGTTTCTCTTATGTATGTAGCAGAAAGAGCAGCACTCAGGTGGATGAAGTGCAGTTGCAGCTTTATTAATTATAGATCCTTGAGGTGAACAAGCAGGGAGGGAAGGAGGTGCAGGATGACGGTGACCGTTTCACGCCCACTGGCGCTTCTACAGGTATTGTGGACCTGTAGAAGCGCCAGTCGGCGTGAAACGGTCAATGTCGTCCTGCACCTCCTTCCCTCCCTGCTTGTTCAACTCATGGATCTATAATTAATAAAGGTGCAACAGCACTTTATCCACCTGAGTGCCGCTCTTTCTGCTACTTTCATGGATCTTCAATCTTAGCTGTGCACCGCTGGAGGAGGACACCACTTTCTGGATCTGTGCTACACACCACCGCACCGCAGGTCAGTGCTCGGTTTCTTTCTTATTGTACACAGTTTCTCTTACTGTACGTATATTTGCTGTACCACTAACCAGTCTAAGATATATATTCTCCATGTGGCGTAGCCTTCCATTTTTTGTGCTGTGTAGTCCTGCTGCTTACTCCCCCTGTGTCTGCTTGTTGTTCTAATAAAGGATGCTTTAATTTGCATGATGGATGTCTGGTGGTGGTTCTCTTCTAATATAATAAATGTACCTGCATTGTGTGACTTATCCGGTCCATGTCGATGGTGTGTTCAATTGTGATATTTTGAATGTGCTTTACATACCATTTGTTTAGATGACGTATCCTAATTGCTTGTTCATGTAGTCCGAACTCCAGATCTGCATAGACAAGTCTGCGGCTTGACCTAGTAGTCGGAACCCGAGTCGAATTACTGGAGGATGAGAGAATACCAGCCTTATGTGGGTATCAACAGACCCAGAAGTCTTGTCAGCAGAGTGGTAAGCACTCTACACTTCTGCCTGCACATCTACTGTTTTTCTCTTCTTCTGTTTGGCGCCAACTCTTTTCTTCTGACGCTCTGAGCTTTTATTACTTACTATGGCACCACAACTGTTGTCTGACCTGGTGTTGTCTTGAAACTCTTCCCTTGAGGAAACAGACCTGATGTACATCCGTTCCGAGTAGTTTCCTTGACCAGCAGATGGCAGCACTATTCCACCAACATCGTTATGTACTTATAGGTGCTTTTTATTGTTCCCACTCAGTTACAGGTCTCTGGGTTTTGCCTTTTACATCTCCTGCACCCTGACTCTCTCATAAGAAATTGTAGAGACGATCCAGTGGCATGCTTCATATTCCTTTTATTGTGAAGTTCTAAAATCATCACAGCGCACAGGGGGTGCCGCTGGACGCGTTTCAGAGGAACAGACCTCCTTAATCATCAGCCTGACTCTCTGGTCAGCTGGTGCAGGCCTGTGGACTCCCCTGGAGTAGGACCTGGCTGCTTCCTGTGGCTCAAGCCTATCCACACTATCAGAGACCTCAGCAAAAAAACAGGTAACTGCTTAGTTGCACCTCTTCCAGTGTAAGCCCGTGGTGCAGCACACCCACCAGCTGTCACACACACACCATGACAAGACCACATAATACCACCACATAGTGACTGAATAATACCACATACAAGTGACAAATACTGCTACACCATGACTGGACCACATATTACCACCACAGATTGACAAAATACTGCAATACTGACAAAAAAATAAAAACGAGCTCTCTTTATGGTCCCTTTACACACGGCCACAGGAAGGTAGAAACCAGCAGGCATCAGACACAATTGTGCCTGTTGCCTTGAAAAGACCACGATGTGGCGGCGTGTAATTCAGGACTTCCTTCCTGTGTCTTCGCTGAAGGAAGGAAAGTCTTGAATTACACGCCGCCACATCGTGGTCTTTTCAAGGCAACAGGCACAATTGTATCCGATGCCTGCTGATTTCTACCTACCTGTGGCCGCGTGTAAAGGGACCATTATAGTGTCAGTGTACAGGTAATATAGTGATCCCTGGTGACATTAACGGGTGCTCTGTATATAGTGTATATATAATATAATGATCACCAGTGACATTATATACAAGACCTCTGTAGATAGTGCATAAAAAGAATGTACACATAATACACTGACTTACCAGTGACGTGTGTAGATGAAGTCATTCAACTTTGCTTTTCCTCTTCATCTAAACCCTGCAGAAATTACTCTCATTCTTCTATAACTGATCGCTTCTAGGACTCACTCCCCAATATTTTCTTGACATCTACACTGCACTACATGAAGAAAAAAGTGATATAGTGCCTTCCTGCACATTAAAGGGAACCAACCACCCCAAATGACCCCCCCGGACTGTTAATATGTGTCCCTACACCCAGCACACACATTTGGGGTAATCGTTTTTGCTAAAAAAAACTGTTTAGTAGAAGCTAAGATATAGCTTTATGAAGTTTAAAAAATCCTGCCGACTGGGTGTTACCTAGCTTGTCCTCCTGCAGTGTTCGTGCCTGTCAGCCTCCTCTTCCCCCTCCCTTCAGTAAAGCCCTGGCCTTTCAGACTCTCAGGTTTCAGCCTTTCAAGTGATCCTAAACCCAGAAACTGACCCCCCCTTATCTTTAGACCTGTCCCTGCACTCCTTCTTATCATTCCTAGCCATCCCTTTTGCAGAAAAAATTGCTTTTGTAAAGTAAGAGAAAAGGTTATATTACTTTGTCCTGTGTTTCTGTGGAAGCCGCAAATGCCCCGCCTGTCTGCTGCTGCCTGGTAAATATGCACGCCCCTCTCTGCTTCTAAGAGCCTGGCGGTGTCATGAAAGGGGCGGGGCTAAATCGCGCATGTCGGAGGCCCGCCCCCTTTCATGACGCGGCCAGGCTCTTAGAAGAGGAGAGGGGTGTGCAAAATTACCAGGCAGCAGCAGACAGGCCCGTCCCATCTCGGCTTCCACAGAAAGAGAGAACTCACACAGGTCAAAGTATTATAACCTTTTCTCTTACTTTACAAAAGCGATTTTTTCTGCAAAAGGGATGGCTAGGAATGATAAGAGGGGGTGCAGGGACAGGTCTAAAGATAAGGGGGGGTCAGTTTCTGGGTTTAGGATCAGTTGAAAGGCTGAAACCTGAGAGGCTGAAAGGGCAGGGCTTTACTGAAGGGAGGGGGGAAGAGGAGGCTGACAGGCACGAACACTGCAGGAGGACAAGCTAGGTAACACCCAGTCGGCAGGATTTTTTAAAGCTTACATTGCTATATCTTAGCTTCTAATAAACAGTTTTTTTTTTAGCAAAAACGATTGCCCCAAATGTGTGTGCTGGGTGTAGGGACACATATTAACAGTCCGGGGGGTCATTTGGGGTGGTTGGTTCCCTTTAACAGGGCTTCCCTTTTGTTCATTCTGGATATGGCAGTCCAAATGTCTACTTTTTTTAGTTTACTTTCTTGTTTACATGAAACAGCATTGTAATAGGTATTTTTAAATTTTTATTTGAATATTTTCCTTCCTTTTTGCTTTACTTAGTCCCCATATGGGACTTCAGCTTTTACATACTGTCTTAATATGTCACTCTTGACAGCTGTATTAGTGTGAAATGGCTGCAATCGGTGTTAATATTAATAGTGGCAGCAGGATGTCAGCTACAATATGTACTTGAAACCTGCTGATGGCGCCAACTCTTCTTGTGAGCCAGTACCATCACCATTCTGTACAAGTTATCTCCCGCAGCACAGAACACATACAGCGTATGTCAGGAAGGGATTTTAAAAAATCAGCCTCTTCATATTTACTTAGCATCAGCAGTGTGGAAAGAGACACCTCTGCATTCTGGAGTGCCGCCAGTAAGGGGTGCAGGCGCACTCTTCGTTTGACCTGATATCTGCAATCTAGAGAAATATCTCGACAGCCCTGGTGCACTGCGAGCTACAGAAGACAGCCTTAGGAGTCACCTGTTTGACAACTCTGTGTTAGGGGGTGGTATAGCGGATAGGGAATCAGGAAGCAGGATGGTAAGATGGGCAAAGGCAAATGGGGAACTAGTCTGACGTTGACTAGAAGTCCCTGGCTCACCCTGTTCCTGGAGTTACCTCTGAACGTGAGGATGTCCAAGCTGCCACCCTTGCCCCTTGTTCCTGACCAGCCCTAGGCTAAGAGCTCCTACATCCAACCTAAGATCAGGAAAAACCAGCAACTCCAAAGGAAGGAAACAGCATGTCCTCACTGCACAGGGTCCAATTAGAAACTGAACTCTATCTGCAACACCCAGTGGAAGGAAGTGGGACTACGTAAAGGCTGTGGGAGTGGAAATCAGAGCTCTGACACATTCCTCCACCTCCACCTGCAGAGCCACACACAGCATAGACTATAGCAGCTTTCTGGCATTAACTTTGTATGTGCCAAAGGAAATTAACTCTGATTAAACTACAGCAGCATTACATGTGAACTGCAAAGCAGTCAACATGTGACACTCTGATTTAGACGTTATCACACAGATTTTATGAAGTTGCAATATTTCATGTGTATCAGTTTTTCTTGTATTTTGTTCATAAACCATACAAATCAGGATAGTTTTTTGCATCTCATGGGATTGTACATTGGGTATGCATCCATGATATAATCTAGGACTTGTAATTATAATTAGAAACAATGCTGCATTTCTGGCTTGAGCTATGGGGAGGTCTTGGAAAAGATGGAACAACTGTCTTCAACTATATGGGTTTGGGTCTCCTACTGGGAGTGGTCTCACCAAAGAGAAAACCATACTATGTCTTCTGACTCCTTGTATAATATAAGAGACTTTTCCTTCCTTTCTTTCTTTCTTTCTTTCTTTCTTTCTTTCTTTCTTTCTTCAGATTTCCTATTGTTTGTTACATTTTATAACATTTAGTTTGATTCCAATGAAAGGACCTGTAATTATGACCTTGATCAACAGTGGCTTCCACTACTCAGCTTGTCTTTGACCTTGACCTTTGACTTCTTTTTATTTGGACTTTTTAAGGCAAGAAAACGGCAGGATTTTTAAAGGGAAACTGTCAGCAGGTTTTTGCTATGTAATCTGAGAGCAGTATGATGTAGGGGCAAAGAACTGACTGGCAGATTCCTGGGTACACTTCGGAAAGCTGCCAATCAGTGTTGGGGCAGGGTTACATAGATTAGCTGGACTGCCTTGCATGCCACACCTAGTCCTGCAGTGATAATCTCCTGCTGATAAAACATTGATTGTATTGAAATTGTAGTAAGCAGACCAGCAAAGAGACATATTCCTTGAATCGACCTCTGTTCCTTAATTATGCTGCTCTCAGAATAAATAACAAAAACCAGGTGACAGATCCCCTGCAGCTGCATAACAGAATTCACATGTTACATGTGTGTTTTCCTGTCGATTTCACCTTCTGTATTTCAACCCTGGCTGTCAGTCTGACTCTATTTCTGGCCCACTTTCAGCACCAGTTCTCACTTTACCTAAAGAACTTTAACCTAGGGGAAGCCCCTGCTGTAAAATACAATTCTTACTTTTAAAAGACCCAATTGTAGCCCCACATCTAATTGCAAACATCCCATAACACAAGACATCCTCCAGATGAAATGTAATTTAATAGACCACTAACGTAATTACTTTCGCTACTGATGGAACTATGTTACACGCAAGCAAGATGTCACCTGTACACTTATTTTTACATTTCTGGTGTGACTGCAGTGTTTTTTTTTATGCACAGGAGGAAGCAGTGAGGCAGGGGCAGGCTGGGCCAGGGGGCAAAGATGCATTTGCCTCCCGGGCTGGTCTCCAGGCGGTTGTTTGGGGCCTGCCAGGGGCCCCCTCACAACTAGATTATCAGCCTGACGAAGGGGCTATAGTGCCCCGAAAGCTTGCTATGCTTACCATCTTTTCAGTTAGCCATTAAAAGGTATCAACCACTGAGGACTCTCAGATTCTAATATTTTTATTGCTGGGTGAGGATTTGATGCTCTTCACAGTCTGTAAATATTGGGTGTGAAAAACTACAAGGTAAAATTAGCCTGGCATACTAAAGCATCCTTGCTGAGTAGCAGTTTAGCAAAAGCTGGCAATAGTATGACATTCAGCAGTCCCTGTCCTTGTGGACTGCACAGAAAGGCACAGCAAGCCAACTTGGCTGGAATTTTTTTTACCATGGATTTCCTATCTTCACCACAAGGTGGCAGCCATCTTCTACATAACGTCAAACAATCTGCCGCTCATTGCTTTTTATTGATGAAGACTAGAGTCTATAACTATGATTTGTTTTCTACTGATGTAATACGCAGAATAATAGCAAAGTGTAGAAGAAAAATATAACTTATTCAGAGGTCCCCAAGTTCAGACCTCAAGGGCCACCAACACGATTTCCTTAGTATTGCACAGGTGGTAATGTGATTATCTGCATATAGGTGATGATTCCAACTCCTGTGCAATGCTAAGGAAATCCTGAAAACCTGCACTGTTGGTGGCCCTTGAGGCCTGGAGTTGGGGGCCCCTGCTTCAAACTAAAAGGCACACCTCAGGTTTAGACAGCAGATAATAGGAAAAACAGTTTTCCTACTAATTAAACTTCCCTGTCTGTGGGATGAAGTGGAAGGGTCAATACCAAACATTTTCATGCACTTGGGTATAATAGGGAGGTAGCAGTTTTCCTGTTAAGGTACCTTCACACACAGCAATATTGCTAGGCAATTTCACTAGGCAATTTCTCTGGCAATTTGCTGGTTGCAGTGAAATCATGGACACATTGTTTTATTTTGTTGCTGTGTACAAATGTAACAATGTGTTCATGATTTCACTGCAACCAGCAAATTGCCAGAGAAATTGCCTAGCAATATTGCTGTGTGTGAAGGTACCTTTAGTGCGTTTACAATATGTGCATTGTACACAGCATGCTCATTATGTACACTTTCTGCAGTGCATGTATATACATAAACATCACTGAACCCACACTCAGCTTAGGCCGGCTTCACACCACGGTTTTTAGGGTCACCCGATGCCAGAAATGACACGATTCGAGTCATTACAGTCCCATTGCAGCCTCGCCAGTGCTGAGGAGAGCTGGGAGGCGCTAATTACAATAGGCATTGAAGATCACGCCTATTAAGGCGAGCTATTATGACGAACATGGCCAGCCTTGGTGACTAAAGAATATAGCCCCTGCTCATTAACATCGATAATGAGTAAGTTATATAACCTTTTTCTACACTTTCACAGCCTGCTTTTATGAGCAAAAAGGTGTGGGATTAGTGAGGGAATGCTGCAGGGACATGTTTTCATAGCTTAGAAGGTGTTTTTGGGGTGACGGGATCCCTTTAATAACTTTTTTTATTCATTCTTATCTTTACACTGCCCCTTTAAGAGGCACCTTGCTGCACAGTCTGATCGCTTCTGGGAGATACTGATGAGCTGCAGCTCATCAGTATCTTCCAGAATCGCGGACGTATTGTGGTTGGCAGCGCATGCCAACCACAACCTGGAAGTGCTCTGTGACAGCATCCGTGGTCTAGCCAAGACCCCGGGCTGTCACATGACCGCTGGAGATCCCGCGATATTATATTAATGGAGCATTCCCTGCCGCGGCCGCCTTGGATCCCGCTGTCAGTGATTGACAGCGGGATCCAAGGGGTTAACAGCACCGATCGGATGTCAGATCCGATCGTTGCTCTTACCCTGACATCACAGCTGATGAGATCAGCTGAGATTTCGGGGCTTTGATGTGAGCCCCGCGCCGGAGCTCACATCAAACACTCGGACACGGCCCATAATGTCCTCCTATGTCATGGGTCATGAAGGGGTTAAAACAGGACCAGAGGGCACAGTTACCCTCAGTTTCTGCACATCCGGGGCTTTCAGATTATGTTCGGTGCATCCTGCAAAACACCGGACACAACCTGACAGCTCCACACCGCGGTGTGAAGCCGGCTTTAGCTAGACACACACTTCTCCTGCACACAGAAAGGTCTAGGTCTGCTAAACTACCTCTATGTGTGAATACTTCCCCAGTCCCAGTGTATTTATCTGGTCTTTGGAAGTAGTTCTGACCTTATTTTCTACTATATGATGCAAAAGGCCTGAAATTGGTGCCTCTGTGCAGCTTTATGGTACTGTCACACGGGGAGATATCGCCGGCGATGTCGCCGAGATCTTCCTGTTCAGGCGATGTTGAAGCGACATCGCCTGTGCGTCGCCGCGTGTAACGTGGCGACTGAACGGCGATAAATCTCTGTTTCTGAGTTCAGAGATTTCCCAACAGTGTCGGGAAATCAGGCGATGTAGCCTGAGCGATCCGTATGCCTACTGCCGTGTGACGCGGCGATAGCAATGGCACAGGCGATGTCTGTGTTCAGGCGATCCATTCTGTATGCCACATTGACGGTGAGGTGGTGCTGTGTGACACGGCGATCTGAAAAGCCAACATCGCTTCAAGGTTGTTTCAGGCGATTCCGGAATCACCTGATCGCCCTGGGTTGCCGCCGATATTGCTACGTGTGACGTCTCACGAGCGATGCAGAAGCGATGTGCGCGTTCATGAGATCGCCGGCAATATCTCCCCGTGTGACGGTACCCTTAGTGATGTGCTTCCTCTCCTGCCCTGCACCGATCAGACTGATCAGAGTCAGGCTGAAGAAGATGCTGCATAGTTCTATCTGTTATAGGGAAAGTGCTGTAACCAGTGTTCCTTATGATCGAAGAAAGATGCTTCCAGACCACACACCATGATAAACGTTTGATGAGTTTCTGATGTTGCGGATCTTCTGCAGAATTTCTGTCTCTATAACAGTATGGAAACTATGAAAACCTGTTTGTTTTTGATAATTCCTGGTATTTGGCTTTGAAATCTTTATTGACGCCGTCATCTTCGGTTTACATGCGTTTTTAACGTGTTTCTGCTGCATGTGCATTTTTTTTACTTATGAGTTTTTCTCATCTTATGCAAATCTATGGGAAAACTCTACCCATAAAACTCAGTGTACCCGCAAGGAACAATGACATCTTGCATATTTGAAAAAAGGTTTGGTACTGTGTTAGCCTACATTCACATGTTCAGTTTTTCACATCAGTTTTTGTAGCTAAAACCGGTAATGGGTGATAAATACAGAAGTGGTAACGTGTTTCTATTATACTTTTCCTCTGATTGTTCCACTCCTGGTTTTGGCTACAAATCTTGAGGTAAAAATCTCACCAAATCCTGAGGTAAAATACTGAGGTAAAAAAAACTCCCCAAATCCTGAGGTAAAAAACTCACCAAATACTCAATGGGTGGACGTGGCCTAACTGTAACACGTCATCACTTCTGTATTTTTCATCCATTCCTGGTTTTGGCTTACAGATACTGTTGTGAAAAACTGATCAAAAACTGAACATGTGAACATGGCCTTCACCAGTTGAAAAAAGATTAATTGTTCTCAATGGGAGAAACAAAATACTAATCTTGTAGTTGTGCTGTGAGAGGCCTCTGATCCTACATGGATATTAGGACCTTAACACTTTCACACCACTATACTAAGTTTAGTGTTTATTTAAATGTCCTTTTATTATACCATGCCTCTGCTCTGGTTGTGTATATATTTGTGTTTCTTTAGATACTTTGTTATACCATGACTGATGAAGAGACGTGAGAAGTCTCGAAAGCTTGCTGCTTTGTAACATTACTTTATTTTTCTTAGCCATTAAAAGGAATAAACCAGCAGGATGTAGGGCTATACGGTGAAGCCAGAGCCTCAAACACTGGGATACTGAGTACAATCATACCTTTACTTCAATGATTACATGTATGATTGCAAAAAAGTGTTATAAAAGATATGGCAAAGAAGTGAGGAGATGAACGTATGGTGGAGCACAGCATCACTATGTGGGGTTGAGTTATTTGTATTATTCTCCTGTGGGCTCTAAGCCAAACTCTCCCCTCCTCTCTCCCTGTCACTCTTTACCAGGCACAGGACTTCTGACATTCATATCGCAATGCCATTTGTTTTGTGTTCCTGAACTTATCACTCCCCTCTGTGGCCGCCTGCTTATCACTGCTTCTCCTGCTTATCACTGCTTCTCCTGCGATCTTGCTATTGCAGTAGTGTAGGAAAAGGCACTGCTCCCTCCAGTGGGAGTTTCCCTGGTCTCCTCAAAGTCACATATCCAGGAGAGGAGAAGCCAGGAAAGATCGCCGCTATTGTGAATTGTAATGACAATAGCAGGGATCTGTCCGAGTCTCCTATTCTGCATCTTTCTGCAGTCTGTGAAGAGAAGAGACCAGGGACATGCAGAGACTGGAGGGAGCACTCCTACGGACCATGGGATCACAGGAGAAGCAGTGATAAGCAGGCAGTGACTGGGGAAATTGATAATTTAAGGCACAGAGGATAAAGGGCATTGCGCTATAAATGTCAGAAGTCCTGTGCCTGGTAAAGAATGACAGGAAGGGGGGAGGGTTTGGCTTAGAGGCCACAGGAGAGTAATACAAAGAAACCCAACCCCACATAGTGCAAAATATAAAAGGGGGGGGACAAGAGGCGCAATAGTGCCCTATCACTAGTGACACTAGTGTGCACACGGTGGTGCTGTGTGGCCGCTCACCTGGTCCAGTTGTGGTCCCCACAACTGGTTTGAAGGCGTTTAGGAATCAATGTTCCAAGCTGCTGCAGGACCTCCACCTACCACTGGATAGTGGTATGTTCCAAGAGAAAATGATGGGAGTGATGGTGTGTCACGGTCCGCGCTGCTTCTGGGTTCAAATAACTCACCAAAGAGTCCAACAACTTTTCATCCTCTTTATTCCTCCTACGCGTTTCAACGCCACACCCGGCGCCTTCCTCAGGAATATCCCTGAGGAAGGCGCCGGGTGTGGCGTTGAAACGCGTAGGAGGAATAAAGAGGATGAAAAGTTGTTGGACTCTTTGGTGAGTTATTTGAACCCAGAAGCAGCGCGGACCGTGACACACCATCACTCCCATCATTAACCCCACATAGTGACGTTGTACTGCACACTGGGTTCATCTCCTCCCTTCTTTGCCATAAGTTTTATAAACCTTTTCTCTGAAATTATACAAGTAATCATTGAAGTAAAGGTATGATTATATTCAGTATCCCAGAACCTGTAAGGAACTGGCTTCACTTTATGGCACTAAATCCTGCTGGTTGGTTCCCTTTAAAGGGTATCACAACCTATTATATCCCTATGGCGCCGGATGGGGCCAGATGGCAGCTATTTGCCATCCGTTTTACTGTCTGTCCGGCTGGATCTGGGGGATTTCGTTTTTTGCCCCGGACATAAAATCGGAGCTTGCAACATTTTTTGTGTCCGGGGCAAAAATCGGACAAAATCGGATCCACCCGGATCCGCCGCCCCATAACATGGGAGTCTATGGGCGCCGGATCGCATCGCATCTGACATAAAATTGGACCGGTTCCCGGGTACTGAAAGAGCGCTGCTGAATTTCAGCACCTGGAGAGCTCCCTCTCTGAAATTTCAGCACCTGGATAGCTCCCTCCAGCCGTTATGCTGAAATTTCAGCACTTAGATAGCGGCAGCCGCTGATTCCGGCAGAAAACAGGATCAGAGGGCATATTTGTCCTCCGGTTCTGTTTTGTCTGGGGCTGTCAGGTTCTGTCCGGTGCTTCCTGCAAAACATCGGACAGAACCTACAGCATAAAATCATGGTCGTCAAAAACTCACTCACTATATATGGCATCCATGGTATATACAGTTGTGGCCAAAAGTATTGACACCCCTGCAATTCTGTCAGATAATATTTCAGTTTCTTCCTGAAAATGATTGCAATCACAAATTCTTTGGTATTATTATCTTCATTTAATTTGTCTTCAATGAAAAAACACAAAAAGAATTGTCCTAAAGCCAAATTGGATATAATTCCACACCCAACATAAAAAAGGGGGTGGACAAAAGTATTAGCACATGTGATGCTTCTCTAATTTGTGTAATTAACAGCACCTGTAACTTACCTGTGGCACCTAACAGGTGTTGGCAATAACTAAATCACACTTGCAGACATGGATTAAAGTTGACTCAACCTCTGTCCTGTGTCCTTGTGTGTATCACATTGAGCATGGAGAAAAGAAAGAAGACCAAAGAACTGTCTGAGGACTTGAGAAACCAAATTGCGAGGAAGCATGATCAATCTCAAGGTTACAAGTCCATCTCCAAAGACCTGAATGTTCCTGTCTCTACCGTGCACAGTGTCATCAAGACGTTTAAAGCCCATGGCACTGTGGCTAACCTCCCTAGATGTGGACGGAAAAGAAAAGTTGATGAGAGATTTCAACGCAAGATTGTGCAGATGGTGGTTAAAAGTTCAAACTGCCCTACAGTCCCAGAGTATAAGAGTGTCAACCCGTACTATCCGTCGGCGTCTGAATGAAAAGGGTAGGATACCGAGGAATACCCCACTTCTTACCCCGAGACAGGCTGGAGTTTGCCAAAACTTACCTGAGAAAGCCTACACCGTTTTGGAAGACTGTTCTCTGGTCAGATGAGACAAAAGTAGAGCTTTTTGGGCAAAGGCATCAACATAGAGTTTACGGGAGAAAAAAAGAGGCATTCAAAAAGAACACGGTGTGCATGGCATTATGAAGTCTGAAGACTACCAACAAATATTGCAGAATAATGTAGGGCCCAGTGGGAGAAAGCTGGGTCTCCCTCAGAGGTCATGGGTCTTCCAGCAGGACAATGACCCAAAACACACTTCAAAAAGCACTAGAAAATGGTTTGAGAGAAAGCACTGGAGACTTCTAAGGTGGCTAGCAATGAGTCCAGACCTGAATCCCATAGAACACCTGTGGAGAGATCTAAAAATGGCAGTTTGGAGAAGGCACCCTTCAAATATCAGGGACCTGGAGCAGTTTGCCAAAGAAGAATGGTCTAAAATTCCAGCAGAGCATTGTAAGAAACTCATTGATGGTTATCGGAAGCGGTTGATAGCAGTTATTTTGGCTAAAGGTTGTGCAACCAAGTATTAGGCTGAGGGTGCCAATACTTTTGTCCGGCCCATTTTCGGAGTTTTGTGTGAAATGATCAATGTTTTGCTTTTTGCTTCATTCTCTCTTGTGTTTTTTCATTGAAGACAAATTAAATGAAGATAATAACACCAAAGAATTTGTGATTGCAATCATTTCAGGAAGAAACTGAGTATTATCTGACAGAATTGCAGGGGTGTCAATACTTTTGGCCACAACTGTAGTTGCTCTGGAGAGATTGGATTAGAGCAGCCAATCTTGATCCAAGCCAGCAGAGCGTGAGTACCGAGGGCCAGCACAACTTCCCAGCTCACTTCACTGTATGAACAACATGTTTTCTATTGTAAATCCCCCTTAGAACCGATCGGCGAAAAATATCCCTCTATGCGCTGCTCCATCTGTCTGATCAGTGCAAGCAGAGAGCCGTGCTGCAGAAGATTAATTCACTGATGACAGCAAGGACAGCAAACCTGCTTGTCTCTACAGTACAAAGCTTTTCTCAATCTGGCAAATAAACCTTCCTACTTATTGTTACAACTGTCACATAAACTCCTCTCCGCATGATAACCAGTTACAGAACATCTGTGTTTTCTAATGACTCATTCTCCCCCTAATCCTCCATATGGAGGTCTGTACACACAGGGCTCCTCCGCAGCGCAGAACAGTTATAGGGAGATCACCGCGGAAAGAACACAACTCTACAATCAGGAGAAAACACACGGACAGACCACGGACACGTTATATCATCACTTTATTAATTACAGTCCAGGTGACCACGTCTCCATGTATAGATATGTACAAATAACATCTTATAAATAATATCATTTATGACAAAAATATGATTTCAAACACAGACGTTTTTATGCTTTGACACATAATTATGTTATATTAAAGCTATAGACTGTATTCTGAGCGTTGTGGCTTTTTAGCAAACATGCTGAAAGTGTACCGCGTCATTTCAAGTTTTGAAACTTAAAGGGGTTATCTGGGATTTTTATTAAAAAAAATGTGTCTAAGCACTAACAGGCAGGTAGCTGCCATCTTACTTGCTTGTTGTATCCGGTGCCAGTCCCTGCTTTTCATCCCCGGCATAGACCGCTACTACCGGGGACAGCATGGCGGGGTAAACAGAGCAGCGGCTTCTTTTCTGCTCTGTGGGAGTGGTCACATAGCTGATGTCTCACTGCTTGACAGCCGGCTCCCTGCTACCTAATTGGGTGAGACGGCTGTCAATCAGCGTGACATCGGCTATGACACTCGTCAACAGAGGAAAGAAGGTGCCCCAGTGTAGACGTCATGTCAGCGGAAGCTGAAAAATTGCCAACCGGAGTGATCTCAGACTGCTCCGTGCTGGCAGTAAATGGTGCCGGGCACACCAGGCAGGTAGGTGGCAGCTATCTGCTTGTTAGTGCTTAGGTACCGTTTTTTTTTCATGAATCCCGGATATACCCTTTAACAATTCATTTTACTTTATCTCTCTTGCACATGTTCTCTCCACATACTTGGCGGTTGTTGAAATTCTGCAAGTTGTCCCTGACAGGGTTAGACACAGACAGAGGGCTCAAGTGCAAAAACAGTATATGGCCCCTTTGCAGTCCAATGTGCCTGCGACAGACGTTGCTCGCCGTTTTGGAGGTGGTAGTGGCCCCCTTACTCCTTGGTTACTCCAATGGTTTGTCCACTCTTGGTTCTTGGAAAGAGACAGCGGCTTAGCGCCTCCCTGGTGTCAGACTTGTGACATAGCAGTATCAGATCTGTCTGCGGGACCAGCATCTGGGCTCTCTGGTTATAGTATAGTACATTTCCTATGAATGTGACTGAAGTGTAAGACATGATGTTATTCTAGATTCATACAAGACAAATAAAAGATGCAAATTGTTACCTATATGGCTTTTTATTTCTCTAAGCAGATGGGGTTAATCTAGATTGCCATTTTTATGTCAGACACATTATGACATGACAAATTAGTATCAATTACTGTGTCTGGCTAAGGAGAAAAGGGTAATCACTAAAGACGTGTAAAAAGCGTCATCACGGGGTTTTAACCTTTCATGTTAACATGCTACAATCAGTGATAGTGCTGAGTATGACCTGATGTTTCCAAACACATGAATCTTTAGCTTTAAAGGGGTTGTCCAGGCTTTTTTTATCATTTCTATGTATATCTAGGCTGCAAACTGTTGACAGTTTGTAATTTACACCATGTCAACATTTTGCAGTGTTATTTAGATATCACTGATGGGGGCGTGGGGGGTTGATGGGCATACTGAGACTGGGGAAGACTTGTTGCTGTGTGGGGCAGGCATACTGAGACTGGGGCGGACTTGTTGCTCTGTGGGGTGGCTTGTAGGAGAGTGGGTTAAATGACTTGTTCCAAAACAAGCCTGCCCCCTAGTCGGTCTCCTCCAGATGCAAAACAGTGATATCTAGTTAACCCTGCAAAATGTTGACAGGGTGTAAATTACAAATGGTCAACATTTTGCAACCTAGATACACATAGAAATTATGCAAAAAGCCTGGGCAACCCTTTTAATGTAGAGGGTGCAGTTCCAGTCTCCGATTCCCTTTAGAAGTGCTTAAAAGAGAACCTGTGAGGAGATTCATGCTGCCCGAAACTACAAACAGCAGGAATCAGATACTGACTGTATTGTTGCTGCGTATGTTTTACTCACAAAACGTTTCGGCACTATCTCAGATGACCAGTCCAAGGCAAGTCCTTGTGGATTTTGTAGGGGGGTCTAGGGCGCTACCACCCACATCCTTCAGGATACTGCCCTTGTAAGAATCAGTCAATGTGTATAATGTAAATGTGTATTGTTGGTTTATTTGTAATGTGGCCAGTGCCTTAGTGACCGCTTTCCTGGGCTCTTGGGCAAGCATGGGCTGTGGAGTTGGTAAACCAAACATCTGACTCTTCAATTACCCTCAATCCAATTCTGACTCAAGTCCACCAAAATGGACACTGACTCCACGACTCTGACACCATAGCCCTGAACCCCAAAACCATGGCTGTGAAGCCAAACATGTGACTCCACAATTTCCCCGAGTCTGACTCCAACTCCAGCCAAAATGAACACTGACTCCACAACGCTGACAGCACAGCCCTGGGGCTAGCTAGGGTTAATTATAGTTAGGTGTTTTGTACACCCACTTAGGGGAAACAAAAAGGGTTTGCAGAATGGGAAATGTGGGAGAATAATGGAGGGAAGTGACAGACGCTGCGCCTGTAGGTGGCATGGTGAGTAGGAGCCACAACAATCTAATTTGCCGAACATTCAAGTCAGACTCGGGACACAGACATGCAGGGGGTTCAAGAAAGTGGAGGTTCGGGTGGATACAGCCAACTAACTGCGTCCCTCAAGGGTTAAATTGGTGAGCTACTGGGTGGCATCCAGCTACTAGTGGTTACTCAAAAATTCCTCTTGGTCACTGAAGGCCTGAAGGCTCTAGAGAGTGTGCCGCAGACGTGTAGCGGAGGAGTGTTGTTTCATTGGCCATTCCAATAAATCCCTGTGGGTGGAAGAGTTTGGATCCAAAACGATTGTTTGATTCTGTGTACACACCATGTCGCTAGTAAGGAGGATGAGAGGCTTGAGTACCTCTTCAGAAGCCCAAGTGTCAGGGAAGCGGTCGGACGTTAAATTATCTGTAACTGTTGCTAATGTAACCCCATTTGTGGAAAAAATTTGTGCCCGCAACATTTGTGATAATTCCTGGTTATTTGAAACTTCAAGTAAAGCTCCAATGTTGAGAAGAAAGCCTGAAGTGTCTATGCATTCATACAAGCAAGGGGGCTGAAACTCAAAATGTGTTTGCACTGAACTGGGAGCCAGCCAGGGCGTGACTGAACCTCAAAATGTGTCTGCACTGGGGAGCTGGCCAGGGCACGTCTGAAACTCAAAATGTGTCTGCACTGGGGAGCCGGCCGGGGCACGGACTCAAACTCAAAATGTGTCTGCACTGGGGAGCCGGCCGGGGCACGGACTCAAACTCAAAATGTGTCTGCATTGGGGAGCCGGCCGGGGCACGGACTCAAACTCAAAATGTGTCTGCATTGGGGAGCCGGCCAGGGCGCGGACTGAAACTCAAAATATGTCTGCACTGGGGAGCCAGCCGGGGCTCGGACTGAAATTCAAAATGTGTCTGCACTGGGGAGCCGGCCGGGGCACGGACTGAAATTCAAAATATGTCTGCACTGGGGAGCTGGCCGGGGCACGGACTCAAACTCAAAATGTGTCTGCACTGGGGAGCCGGCCGGGGCACGGACTCAAACTCAAAATGTGTCTGCATTGGGGAGCCGGCCGGGGCACGGACTCAAACTCAAAATGTGTCTGCATTGGGGAGCCGGCCAGGGCGCGGACTGAAACTCAAAATATGTCTGCACTGGGGAGCCAGCCGGGGCTCGGACTGAAATTCAAAATGTGTCTGCACTGGGGAGCCGGCCGGGGTGCGGACTGCAAGTCAAAATAAGTCTGACCTGGGGAGCCAGCCGGGGCTCGGACTGAAACTCAAAAATGTCTGCACTGGGGAGCTGGCCGGGGCTCGGACTGAAACTCAAAATGTGTCTGCACTGGGGAGCCGGCTGGGGCTCGGACTGAAACTCAAAATGTATCTGCACTGGGGAGCCGGCCGGGGCTCGGACTGAAACTCAAAATGTGTCTGCACTGGGGAGCCGGCCGGGGCTCGGACTGAAACTCAAAATGTGTCTGCACTGAGGAGCCGGCCGGGGCTTCGGACTGAAACTCAAAATATGTCTGCACTGGGGAGCCGGCCGGGGTGCGGACTGCTAATATAGGGCTACGCAGCAGCTGAGGCTTGGTCTTGCCTGCAACTAGAAAAGGCCCTGCACAGTCCCCTCAACAGCTTCTCCCTGCTCCAATCCCCTAACCTCACAGCTCTCTCCCTATACACAGAGAGAGATAGGTGTCTAGCTAGGGTAGAGGGGTGAGGAGAAGCTGACAGACACATGTCTCATTCCAGACGCAAATTCCCAGGCTGACTTTTGCAATTGTCTCTGACAGCATTTTGGAGTAAAACATACCTGACTGGCAATAACGCTGTCGCCGCCTGTGGCTCGGACAACATAAATATCCTGACAGGTTCCGTATAAACCGGCAGGCGACATTGTGATCATCTCAGCTATAATTTATGTAAAGTCCCATTAAAGCTATTGCCCAGTTTATATAGTTTTCATGTTGTGAAGATATTCCAAATCGCACGAGTAAAGGCCAGACAACACATGTGTTATACGTCTAAGCAAGATAGCGCTTCCTGATAACATTAGCTTTATGGTTATAAGTTTCCTAACTTAGAGACTGGTGAATTGTTGCTTCATTTAACATTAGATCTATAAGGAACTTTGTGGTGCATGGCTCAAGTCACATGAAGTGACACTCCACAATTGCAGAATTAATTTATTCTTCTTGCGTATATAGCAGTATCATATTCCACAGCGCTGTGCAGACATCATCATCACTGTCCATATTTGGGTCACGATATAAGTTCCCTATCAGTCTGTAGAGTGTGTGATGAAACTGGAGGAAACCCATATATGCTGTAATGCATTTCTATTCTTGTACTGATCCTGAGTGAGAAACTGAATAATGATTTGCTCAAATTTCATGCTTTTGCCACATTGTTTGAATGAGATTCCTCAAGTCTCCTGCCCGCGCTGCTGATTTTTTCCTTGCAGATGTGCAGCAGTTTGAAGTCCAGGATGTCAATTCTTTGAGCATTTTTGCTGCGTTTTTCGCCCCTTCTCATAAACAAAAATTCAAAAATGTGGAAAAAACATCTGTATTCTGCACAATGGTTTTCCTGTCCACAGACCCGCTGTTGGTGCAGAAATGTCTGTTGGAAATTTAGCGTGTGCACATATATGTGCTTCATCACATGTTGTGTTTTTGCTGCAATATAAAATGCAGCATTCTACAGTACCATATATATTTTCCTTTCAGATTTGAACCTTCAAAGAGTTTCGTTATTTAATTCTGCATGTGAATTATTTCAACATTTTATCATTCAACTGAATGGGAAAAAAATTCATGTAAAAACACAGGCAAAAAGTGTATGTGTTGTATGCAGCAGGACCGTAACTACAATAGGTGCAGGGGTTGCGATCGCACCCGGGCCCTGCAGCCTAGGGGGGCTCCAAAGATCCCTTTGGCCCATAGAAAAGGACTAATATTAGTAAAGATTTGCAATAATTGGGGGCCCGGTTGGAGCTTTCGCATCAGGGCCCCTGGGCCTGAAGTTACGCCACTGGTATGCAGCTTCCTCCACCTTCCCCCCCCAGACTGCTCCAAATAATAAATGTGTGCAGATAACCTTGTACTTTAGAGCTGAACCCACAATTCTGCTTCCGGAATCAGTGTCATTTTCAGTGGTTACTACTGTTTTGCAGCGCTCAGTTCACATCCCACCTAAGGCCGGTTTCACGCTATCCTTTTTGGAATCCGTCTCCCCCTCCACATCCGTCTTTCCCCCAGTGACTTTCAACATGGACGCAGGATCATGCCTGTGCATGCAGTTTCAACCAAATCTGAGTGTCAATTATTTGCGCCCGAAAACAAAAACGCAAAGTGTTACGATTTTGTTGTACGTTTAAAACCCAGAAGCACCCGGATCTGTCGCTATCTGCGTGGCATTAAAATAGAGCTCTATGGAAGCCAAATCTGACGGGAGCCAGGTCCAGGTTTTTAGACTGAGCATACCCAGTTTCATATGACTCACTCACTAGGGGTGTGTCATTTTTCTCCGAATCCGTCAAAAAACCGTATACAACCTGATGCAACTGGATGCTACCGCAATGGTATTACGCCGGATCCATCAGCCGGATCAGTAGTAAAACCAGTGCGGGAGCATCCAGTTGCAATAGGTTTTACAATTGCGGAGGGATGCACGTTTTCACCGTATCCACATCGGATCAAAAAACCTGTAGTGTGAATCCAGAAATGTAGATTGTGAGCCCCAATGAGGACAGTGATGATGATGACTGTAACCCCCTTTGGAATATGATGGTGCTATATAAGCAATACATAATAAATAGGTATATTGCAACAAATATCATGTACTGATCCTGAGTTACATTCTGAATTATACTTCTAAATATGGGAGATTTCATCTCTGAAGCTATGGACTTGTAAATGTAACTCTGGCTTATAAAACCAATTTGTAGGTTAGGATCAATACAAGAGAAGTAATAGAATAGATTTACAAAGTGAGTCAACTTTTTATGCAAATTCAATCCATATATAATCTGTATCATGAAGAGTTAAACCGGGAAAAAGAAGAGACGTGTTTATAACCTGCGGCCCTCTGAATTGCTGGAGTTGCTCGCCAGTGGTTTGTAGATAAAACTTTTTTTAACTGTCCATAGAAAAAAGCCAGGCGGCACTCACCATTCCAGTGGTAGATCCTTTATTAAGTTATCCTTCCATCAACTGTCAAGATGGTCAGAGCGGTGAGAGGGAGTGGGTTTTCGCGGGCGACAGCTGCCATTTCGCGGTGTGACAGCTTCAACGGGTCCAGATCTTCAGATGATCTGGACCCGTTGAAACGGTCACACCGCAAAACGACAGCCGTCGTCCGCCGAATCCCCACTCCCTCTCACCGCTCTGACCATCTTGACATTTTGATGGAAGGATAACTTAATAAAGGATCTACCACTGGAACGGTGAGTGCCGCCTGGCTTTTTTCTATGGACAGCTATGAATCCATATATAAGCTGCAGAAATGTGTTAAACATACACATGTATGTTTGACCTTTAGAATATTTAGATTGCATTGAATTTTGCAAAATTATAACTCAAATCTCAAAAGATTAGGGATCTTGATTTCAAGTTAGTAAGTTTGCCTAGGAGACACACTTCTTTTTCTTCACCATGTGAGCTGGTAGTGCCTGGTGATATCCGGTATCATTATTCGAGCAGCAAGCGCCCCCTTGGTTTTGCCATTTCTAAAGCAAGATCCTACTCCACAATCATCTTTAAGAGGCCATTATTCCAGCTGTAGCTTCTGTACCTATTTTGTCTTGTACCATATTAGTCCTTTGCGTCAGATGACATGCTGTCCGATATGATGTCACTTCCATTCGACAGGTTGCCAAGTTGAGTCTTGTTCAGCAGCTGTGCCCTTCGGCAAATCATTCTCTCCTGTTCCTGTTTCAGTTCCAAATATGATCGAGAGAAGGTGTGAAAGATAGAAGTCACAGGAAAGGCCATCAGCAAAATCCCACTCAGGATGCTACTTAGAGCTACCACTTGGCCCGGTATGCTCCTGGGCACCATATCACCGTATCCAACTGTGGTCATGGTGATCACTGCCCACCAGTAACAAGCAGGGATACTAGTGAACTCCTGAGATTCTGCCATTTCGTTCTCAATCAAGTACAACAAGGGAGCAAAAAGGGCGATGGCTACACAGAGGAAAAGCAGCAACAGACCAAATTCACGAGTGCACCGTCTGGCGGTAAGACCCAATGTCTGCAGGCCTAGTGAATGCCTAGCAAGGCGCATTACATACAGAATCCTCAAGGCACGGAGTATGCGCAGAACAAGGCCTACTTTATCCAGATATGTGTTCCCTGATCCAGGCTTCTTCTGGTCCGAAGACGTGTTGTCCACGACCAGCGTGATATAGTAAGGTAGTATGGCCACAATGTCTATGAGGTTCAGAGGCCTCCTCAAAAATGCAAACTTGCTGGGAGCTTGAATAAATCTCAAAATAAACTCAAGAGAGAACCAGCCGACACAGACCGACTCCACTATGAAGATGTTATAGCACATGTTGGAACATTCACCCTGCGGAAAAGAGGAAACAGTGAAAAAGCAGAAAAGATACCGTGCAGTAATTACCCAATATAAATTCCTGAATATAAGGCCCTGACCATTTAACATCTGATTATTACTTAGGGACTTCACAATGCAAATTGTCTTTCCAGAGAGGAAGAGGACAGGAACTCTAGCACCACTTATTGGAAGTAGCAATTCTAAAAGTCATCCTTTAATGAGCCTTGCCACATGACTAAAGATAAAACTCAAATCAAATGCTGTATTCTCAAACATATTTCAGGGTGTTTTCCCCTCATCAGTGCAAAGCCAGAGATGTGATTTGGCTGGGTGACAGGGTTCTAAGGGGTAACAACTCTCCGTTTTAGAGAGCCCCCAAGTCGGCGTAATTAAACTAATAGACCATTGCTAGATGCTTCTCTTGAAAAATAAATACTCAAATTATCTCTTTAGAGGAGTACTTGATCTCTACTGCTAACTATTGGAAGTGTGAGGTGGCACTTACTTACCGTGTTGGGGAACACTCACTTGGCCGCACATTTAAAGCACATAGCAACGTTTTCTATACAATCAAGTACAGCTGGTTTATTTCAGACATAATAACACCGACTATAGTATTGTCCATCTTAATGCCTCGGCAGGAATGTTACACACTCAGTCTAGAACCATTCAATGGCAGCTATACCCGTCTGGCATCAGATACATCTTCAGCAAGGTAACAACATTAAACAGTCTTTTATCTCTGTGGGGTCTAGCCGTTTAAATCAGCTCTTCTCCATCAGAGCTGTAGCTTTATGGTTCTCCTGATGTGGTCTCCAGTCCTCATGCCTTCCAAGGATGACTGCTTCCAAAGCACCAAGACCCAGTGTGCTGACTGTGTTTCTTTCAAAACACCCCGAGCCAGCTCCATTCTCAGGCATGCTTGTTTGACATGTGGATTAAAAAGGAAGTGCAGGACCTTCCTTACATCAGATCATGTGATCAATCAGTAGTGTCATTATATCCATGAGATACACCTATGAGAAGCATGTAGATGTTCAGTCCCTCCCATCATTTCTGAATGTCCTATGAAACCAGTCCTTAAAATAATACATGATTCTTGGTATTATAAGTCCCATTGAACTATTTGGTTCCACATTGCATCAGATCTCCATATGAGCACACATACCGGCAATATACATGACAACTATACCTCACAGAAGTAAATCCTAAAAGTCAATATTAATCCTTTAACAAGCCTTGCCATTTGACTGGATGAGAATCCTCTGACAGGGCTCAGAGGAGCATTGCATAGCCTATAAGTCTCCTTACGGTTGCTTTTTCTGCTCCAGCCCTCCACTAACTTCACTAAATCTGATATCTTTCTCAGTGTGCAACACCACGATAACGCCTAGGCAGCAGGCTCACTGTCTGGGTGTTATGTTTGACACCGATCTCTCCCTCACCTCCTATATACAATCTCTCATCCGCTCTTGTTGCTTACACCTGAAGAACATTTCTAGAGTCCGCCCCTTTCTCACTATGGAAATCACAAAAACCCTCACCGTGGTCCTAATCCATTCCCGCCTTGACTACTGCAATTCTCTATTAGTCAGTCTCCCCCTCTCTAAACTTTCCCCTCTCCAGTCCATCCTTAATTCAGCAGCCAGGATCACCTATCTGGCCAATAGTTATTCAGATGCCTCTGCTCTGTGCCAGTTATTGCACTGGCTGCCCATACACTACAAGATCAAATTCAAATTGCTTGTTCTCACCCACAAAGCTCTTCACAGTGCAGCCCCCCCTACATCTCCTCCCTCATCTCTGTCTATCACCCCACCCGTTATCTACGTTCTAGAAATGACCTTCGACTAACATCTGCACTAATCCGATCCTCCCACTCCCGGCTCCAAGACTTCTATCGAGCTGCACCAATTCTCTGGAATGCTCCACTCCAAGAAATCAGGACTATCCACAACTTGCATAGCTTTATGCGCTCCCTAAAAACACATCTTTTTAAGGTGCCCTATCATGCTCCCTAATAGCAGTCCTTTGTACTGTATATAGCACATTCACTATCTCTCTGGTCATAAATCCTCTTCAAACTCCACCAAACCCAAAAGCTCTACACAGATTGGCTGCTGACAATTCATGTAACCTTATTTCTATCCCCCATTTCCTCAAGATGCCTGGACCCTCACTGTAATAAGCCCCTGCACTTTGTCTAACCCCCATGTTGTTGTAGATCTTTTGAGCAGGGTCACCCATATTTTTGCTTTAATTATTGTATTGTACTTTTTAAACTGATTCTATGCTTATTGTATTGTATCTAATAACTGTACTGTATTTTTTACATTGTTTCTCTGCTTTATTTATTGTACGTTTTACATTGATTCTCTGGTTAGTGTATTGGATTTTTTATATTGATTCTCTACTTTACTTACTGTGTTGTATATTTTTCATTGTTACCTATGACCATTTGTATATCATTGTATTGTAAAGCGCTGCAGAATATGTTGGCGCTATATATATAAATAAAGATTTATTATTATTATTACCCTTTAAATCCCTGTTAGGGGACTCTCACAAAACCAACTCTTTTGCTTTCCCGGAGAGGGTAAACCCACCAAATCACATGCCTGAAGGCAGAGTATCTGGTTTGGGTTAATAAGGGTCAATATTGACCTTTATGATTGCTGATTGCAATAGATGGTGCTAGATGTCCAGTCATATTTCTCTAGGGAGACACAATTTGCTTACTTAATTTCCCAGAGAAGCATTGCATGGCCTATAAGTCTCCTTACGCCGGCTTACCATTCTGCACAAGGAGAGACGTTACCCCTTATACTAAACGACTTCGAACATGTTGACATTTGAAGGACTATGTTTGTATATATTAGCTTTCTGGACCAAGTATTGGTTGTCTCCAGCTATGGTGGCACCTAATTTTATCAATTCTATTGGGGATGCATCAGTCAATCAGTTTTTGCATTAGATACAATTATGTGTCTTGTCCAGGGATCTTCAGATGTACCTAGGCTCATAGGTGGCACTGATACAATTAATGTGCCAACAAGCTGCTGTAATGTAAGCGAATACATTTCAAGTTTTATGTTGGACACCTCCCCAGGGGTGGAAAGACAATATACGGAGACCTTGATATTCCGTGCAGCTCCTGCCCCAGTGATCATGCATTGATTGAAGACGCATGACAGCGACATGTATGAGATTTGCCCGTCTTCGTCAGTCTGTCATGAGTGTAATTCATTTCTGTAAACTGAATTTAGACCTGGGGCTATAGAGTTAAGTGAACGGCGATAAGTGACTAGATTTGATTAATGTTCGCATCACTTTTTTATGCCTTGTTCGATGCGTTCATGTTGTAACCTTTGAAGGCTACTGCACATTGACTGCATTCTTCACACTAAAGGCAGAGAGCATCGGGAATAATCACTGCCTATATCATCTAAAGGGGCTGTTATGAACAAAGATTAGTGTAATTGTATCTACTTATCAATATTCCTGACTTGTTCAGCTTTTTTTCTGTAGGGCAAAAATGATTGCATATTAAAAATTCAGCTGGGTAAACTTGTCTAACATATATTATAAAGGGACACTGTTAGCTTACAAATGACGCATGAAAACCTATTAGTATGGTTGATAAAAGACAGACTATAAAGAATGAAAGGAAGGAGTATAGGTACAACATGTATGAGACAATCTGCTCTAAGGCTGGTTTCACACTAGCGTTTGTGTCTGCATGCAGATGGCATTCAGACGCAAACATTGCCATACTGATGTGAACGCAACGGAGGATCTCCGCACGGGTTGACATCAGTATGGTGCCTGGCCAGCCAATCAGCGGTCTCGGCGGCGGCCGGGAGGAGGAGATCAGCAGCGAAGATCTCCTCCTTCCGGCCACCACTGATCTCCCGATGGTGTCGGCACAGGAGATTTGAAGAAACAGCTGATCTGACAGCTGTTTAAATCTCCCGCGCCGACACCGAATAGGTGATGTTGGCAAGGGAGATTTAAACAGCTGTCAGATCAGCTGTTTCTTCAAATCTCCCACGCCGACACTGCCGGGAGATTAGCGGCGGCTCCAGCTGATCTAGCGGCGGCCACCGGGAGAGATTTCAATGTGATCCGCAGCGTTCTCTTGCACTGTCATACGGAGGACACTGCGGATCCATTGAGATCCATGCATTTTTTGTGCGCTTGCTGATAAAACAACCACCCATGACCGCACAAAAAACGCAAGAGGTTGCGTACGGAGGGCAGAGGGCGCACAAATTATGCGCATCTAATTGCAACCGCAACCGAACGCAGCCAAACGCACGTACCATTTGCTCCCATGTTAAACACCGGAATGCAGTGTGCATGCGTTTGGCTGCGTTCGGTACAATGCGTTTACATACGCAAATGTGAAACCAGCCTAAAATAGCAAATTTCACCTCCTGATCCCAAGTGGCACTAACTGGATCTTGTACTGTACAGCTATGGCTTTTTCTCAACACACACACACACAACTCGTGTAAATATATATATATATATATATATATATATAGCCCAAATGGGGTGTCTAAATATTTAATGGGGAGTTCCAATAAGAATTATATGTTTTGTGTATGATCCTTGCACTCCTAGACTATAATGCTGAGCTGCCTGTTGCATTAGTATAATGTTTAGAGTTAATATAACTCAGTTATTAACCAGCTGCTGCTTACCAGTCCCCACTCCCATGGGGGTCAATACGTCATGCCTGAGTGAGCAGTTCTCCGCCCTCCCTCCGCAATAAGCATCTGTGCTTTGAGAACGAACACTTCCTCTTTCAATCACATAGGCATGATGTCACAGCAGGTCCTATCAACACATATCTCTCCTCCTGCTCTCTGCAGAGAGAGAGATCTCCACTTGTGCAGAGTCTGGAGGCAGGTATTTTTGGTCGGTTAAGACATCCCTGACGTTAGCACTACTACACAGACTGTGGGCTAGGATTAAAAAGCTTAGGGAGGTGAATGGGTCGACAATATATACTCCTCTCTGATCCAATGAGAATTTAGGTGAATTTTTTTTAAGATAGGAGAATTGAAAGCTTGGACTAGTAGAGGAATTTGATGTGTTTATCAGTTACTGTTGGCCAGAACCTTAAAATATTTGAGGCTTTGCAGGAGGAATTTCATCTGCTCGATACACAGTTATCAATAGTTACAGGTAAAACATTCATTTACACAACAATGTAAACAAGGTGGAATGCACATTCAAAAAGATATTGTTCTTGACGAGAGGGGTGATGTCTATAGTGTATGAAGACCTTCTACACACAGTCCTATTGAGACATCTGATTACAGCAAGGAGTAAGTAGGAGGAAGATTTGGGTACTATAGTGGATGAATAATGGGAATCTATTTTGGAGTATGTCCCCAAATTATCGTTGAGCGAACCAGGAAGGATGTCTCAACTGTTTACTATCCATAGAGCGTATAGGTCTCCAGAATTCCTTTGTAGAGTGGGAGTGTACCCAACTTCGGAATGTCCGCGGTGTATGACTGAGAAGGTGGGTATGTTGTGGGAGTGCCCGAGACTAATATCCTTTTGTGTTGTGGTTCTTACCTTAATAGAAGGGAAATATAAATGCAGCATCCCCAGGGCCCCTGTGGTGTACGTGTTGGGATACGTGGAGGAAATTACAGTGGATAATACAAGTAAGATTGACACTGCGAGGCTCCTATGTGCGGCTAGGAAATTGTTAGCCAAATATTGGATTGGGACCAAGCCCCCCTCCAGACAAGAGTTTATCAGACAAGTGGACTATATTATAGAACTAGAGGAAAGTATTTATTGTAGGAGGAAAAATACTAAAATGTTTGATAGACTCTTGATGCCGTGGAGGGGTACGACTTAATGGTAAAAAGGTGTAGAATGAAAATGGGGGGGAAGAGGCCTAGGGGATTCTAGATAGAGAGGAGGACTCTGTATGTAATAACTGGTATTGAAGACATATTTATACATCATGCAAAGGACTGCTGAAAGGTTGCTGTCGAAGGGGAGGGGGGTGTAATAAGTGCCCCGGACTGCATCTGCAACCACCAAGTAAAGGTGTCATGAATGAATCCTTAAAGTGATTTTTCCCGAAATAACAAGTTATTTCCTATCTAAAGGATAGTAGATAACTTGCTTATCACTGTGGGTCTGACCACTATGACCATCAGTAATCCAATAACAGGGTTCTGCAGCTCTCAAAGAAGCAAAGATGTGTAAGCTCGACCTTCACTTCATTCATTCTCTATGGGACTGAAGGCGAATGGTGAGTACAGCGCTCTGCTATTTTTGGTAGTCCAATGACAATAAAGACAGTGAACGAAGCGGAGGTTGAGCATGCACATCTCCTGGCTATTCAAGATGGCGTTGCTACGCCTTGTTCTCCAGGTTTCCCAATTTGCACCAACCATAGACTGAAATACAGATGGGCTTTGTTAGTAGAGTATGTATGTCGAATCGTTATATATAAAAAGTATTTCTTTAACTTCAAACATAAATATAAATGCATTATTACCCCTGGCACTAAGCTTGTTGGTTGAAATTGTGATCAAGTATTTATGAGACCATCTGTTCTGTAGTCTATTTACCACAATAACAGTACAGAAAATGCCTGAGAGGTTGTCAGAGCCCTGCCTCTTTCATTAGCGCAGGCAACGGTGTTATTTCTCGGGTTCCTTACATCACTGGCTGCTCTGTCTGTACACCGGATATTTGGTTACTTAGTCATTCATTGGAATATGTTAAATGTATTTTTAGCAATATATATTTGTGATTTTATTATTATTTTGCATTTCATAATATAGCAAAGGGGTAAAGTGATATCAAGTATTTGCTTCCAATTATAGAGACCAGTAAGTGTCACATTGTTAGTGGAATAGACAAGAAGCATAGAGTTGACCGAATCTTCGTGATTTTGACTCTGCATGCCACCATTTTTGATTTTAAATAAAACTGAGATGGTATTGAAATGTAGACTTACAGGTTTAATTAAAGAGGTTACACAAAAATATCCTGTGAAATGTTTAGGAATTGCAACCATTTTTCTACAAATCCTCCTCATTTCAGGGACTCAAGAGTAATTGGACAAATTTTCTTTACTGTCAATAAAATGTTGAGTTTTAATACTCTGTAGAGAATCCTTTGAAGACAATGACTGCCTGAAATACGGAAGCCATGGACATCACCAAACGTTGGGTTTCCTTCTTTGTGAGGCTTTGCCGGTCTTTAACACAGCCGTCTTTAGTTGTTTCTTGTTTGTGGGTCATTATGCCTTATGTTTTGTCGTAGTAATGTGAAATGGGGTTGATGTGCGCTGATTGACTCGGCCACGGCAGAGAATTCCACTTCTTTGCCTTAAAAAAAACCTCCTGTATTGCTTTTGTAGTATGTTTTGGGTCATTGTCCATCTGTCTGTGAAGCGCCACCTATTCAACCTTGCTGCATTTGGTTGAATCTTAGCAGAAAGTATCACCCTGAACACTTTATAGAGTTCATCCAGCTGCTTCTGTCTCATCATCAATAAACACTAGCGACCCAGGGCCTCTGGAAGCCATGCATGCCCGGCCATCACACTGGTCATTCAGTGTCCATTAAAAAAGCAGGTGCAGGACAGAACAGCTCAGCAATCAAGGATAACAGCTGTTTTGTGTATATCTCACACTTCAACAGATCCTACCAATATCTGTTCAAGTGTGGGATACACACGAAACAGCTGTCATCCTTGATTGCTGAGCTGTTCTGTCCTGCACCTGCTTTTTTTTAATGGACACTGAATAAAAGGATTTTTTAAGCGAAATAAGGTGAGTGCTACTTATTCTTCTTCACATATGCTATTCAGCCTAATGATAGTCTGTTTCTCCTACATTGAAAACTCCTTTGACAGCATGGGTTCACAGCAACAGCTTCCAAATGCAAATGCCACACCTGGAATCAGCTCCAGACCTTTTACCTGCTTAAGTGATGATGGATAAGCGGGGGAATAGCCCATCTAGGCTATTACAAAATTGTTTAGATAATTGTCCAATTACCTTTAGATCCTTAAAAAATAGACAATTACATATTAAAGAAATGTAATTTCTAAACCCTTACTCCAATTACCATGGTAATACCCTCAAATTAAAGCTGAGAGTCTGCCCTTTTAACCCATATTGATTATATAACTGTATCTGGAATATGTTTTGGTAAAAAGCTAAAATGGCAAAACTTGTGTCACTGTCCAAATATTTCTGGACCTAATTGTAACTCAGCATTTTCAAACCTAAAATAAATAATTTGTTTTGCTGCAGAACTTATGATTTTCCTTTTAACTTGTGCGTAGTAATTAATAATCAGGATGGAAGCGATGTTACTAATGGCAGACAGCAATTAAGACTGGATGGAGTGAGATCCACTCATTACAGCCATGCTAAAACCAGTCACCAGTGCCAGAATCTGCAATCATTCTCTGGCAAAGAGATGGTTGTGTCTTTCTTGTTCTACGTTATCACAGTGATGGAACAAAATATTGGACTTTACCCGCTGTGTTTAGAAAATACATCAAACAGAACTAATGCAAAAGTAAATCTGTGTTTACAAGTAAAAATTAGATACTGGAAACAATTTTTCAAAATGGTTGTTGACCTATAACTGGAAATATATTAAATACAGGTGCATGTCAATGAATTAGAATATCATCAAAAAGTTAATTTATTTCAGTAATTGAATAGATAAAGTGAAACGTATATATTATATAGAGTCAATACACACAGAGTGATCTATTTCAACTGTTTATTTCACTACCCTGGTCTTCTCACTATCCAGCAACCCAAAAAAACTCTTTGACAGCTTTCACACTCTCCTCAGTCCTAAAGTGTAGGCCCTTACCACTGACCTCTGTGCTAATGATCTGGCTTCTTACTTCACAGAGAAAATAGAAAACATCTGTCAGGATATCAACTCCCAACCTCGAACTGCTGTTACCCCTACCTCTCCCCACATCTCCTCCGGCTCACTCTCCTCATTCGACCCAGTCACAGAAGAAGCAGTCTCCAGACTCCTCTCTTCCTCTCGTCCCACCACATGCACTGCTGACCCCATCCCCTCACACCTACTCCACTCTCTCTCCGGTGGTCACCACTCACCTATCCAAAATCTTCAATCTCTCCCTCTCTTCTGGCATCTTCCCCTCCTCCTTCAAACACTCCATCATTACTCCATTATTAAAGAAAACTTCTCTCGACCCATCCTGCACAATCAATTACAGACCAGTCTCTAATTTCCCTTTCATCTCTAAACTCCTGGAGCACCTGGTCTACTCCCACCTCACTCATTACCTCTCCACTCACTCTCTTCTAGACCCATTACACTCTGCTTTCCGCCCCCTACATTCTAATAAATCAATATTATATTCACCCTTTGCTGTCTCGTGAAATACGGCAGCGCGGTTTTCAACCCTTCATCCTCCCTACTCTATAAGCACCACGCTGGGGACTGCAGCAGCTGTGATATACTTTTATAGTGGTTGTAACTCTCACAACCACACAAGGTGAAGCCTCTGATACCTATTTAGGTCATATTTTATCTCTCAGACCCTTCATCCTCCCTACTTTAATTTTCTGGAATAATGACCCTGGGTTTTCATTGGCTGTAAGCCATAATCATCAACATTAACAGAATTAAACACTTGAAATAGATCACTCAATATACTGTATAATATATGCGTTTCACTTCATATATTGAATTTCTGAAATAAATGAACTTTTTGATGATATTCTAATTCATTGAGATGCACCTGTAGATGACAGCTGTGTTATACAGCCAGCACCCAAGAGTAACATCTGCGATTAGATCTCTATTCGCAACACTTTAAAATCTGAGTTATTGTTGTCAATCATGGCAATGGCATTTAAAGTGATTTGACTGGGGGCAGTGTGTTGACTAGGCGATCAAACATTTTGCAGGTTCAAGTCTCCTACGTGGGGACAAAGTAAAACACATATAAAAATATGTATAAAAGATTAAATCACCTCTTTGTACCCAAATGCAAAGAGCAAAATAAATTTTTGTAATATAAAAATATTACATACTGTATACTGAATTGAAAAAGACATCCTTATAGAAACCCTGCAAATTGTCACTTCAGTGAGAAAGTGGATGAACTCTGGCACCACTTTTAGGTAGAAATCCTTGTAGTCATAATTTACTCTTTAACAAGCCTTTTAATATGACCAAGGATTTGTGCCAGATAAGAACCCCAAACTGCAGACGCTGCGTTTCAGGGTGACTGCCCCTCATCCGTGCAGTGAGTGGGATCTGATCTGGCTGTATGACAGGCTAAGACAAGGTCTGGGGAACTCGCTATTTTCCTCATGGAGAGGAATCTGCCTGCCAGCATAAGGAGACAGATAAGCTGATAAGGAGACTTATAACCACAATGCTCCTCTGGGAAATATGCAAATTGTCACTTCAATGAAGAAGTGGATGAACTCTAGCGCCACCTTTAGGTAGCAATCCTCAAAGTCATAGTCACTGTACATAGCAGGGACACATATATAACATTATATCAGCACAGGAGATGTGGTATGATCAGACCATGCCCCTGTATGGTCAGACACATCCATTACACAGTACATAGCAGGACACATATATAAGATTATCTCAGCATAGGAGATGTGGTATGATCAGGCCATGTCCCTGTATGGACAGACACATCCATTACACAGTATGTAGCAGGAACACATATATAAGATTATCTCAGTACAGGCGATGTGGTATGATCAGACCATGTCTCTGTACGGTCAGACACATTCATTACACAGTATATAGCAGGGACACATATATATGTGTTTTTAAACACATCCAATTGCGGAAATTATTATTCCAAGATCTGTATTGATATAAATCTTTATTGGATATGCGCCAATTTGCAACTCTGAATTGATTACGGCCTTTCTTTTACAGGTGCTGAAGTGCTGTGAGGTGTGATAATGGACCCAGTGGAATACAGAGCAGTCATCAAGTTCCTTTACTTGAAAGGCCGCACACAAAGGAGATGTTCAATGATATGAAAAAGGTTATGTTGCCGACTCCCTATCATATGATGTTGGCAAGAACTGTCATCATTATTTCAAATATGATCGAACCTCAGTGGAAATGGCTCCATTTCCAGGGTGACCCAATTTTGCTATCGATGAAGTAAAGGAACTTAATGACTCCTCTGTATTCCACTGTATCCATTGTCACACATCACACCACTTCAGCACCTGTAAAAGAAAGACCATTATAAGTTCAGAGTTGGAAATAGGCACGTAACCTATACACTATGTGCAAAATTATTAGGCAAATGAGTATTTTGATCATATGATACTTTTTATGCATGTCGTCCTACTCCAAGCTGTATAGGCTTGAGAGCCAACTACCAATTAAGTAAATCAGGTGATGTGCATCTCTGTAATGAGGAGTGGTGTGGTGTAATGACATCAACACCTTATATAAGGTGTGCTTAATTATTAGACAACTTCGTTTCCTTTGGAAAAATGGGTCAGAAGAGAGATTTGACGGGCTCAGAAAAGTCCAAAATTGTGAGATGTCTTGCAGAGGGATGCAGCAGTCTTGAAATTGCCAAACTTTGAAGCGTGATCACCGAACAATCAAGTGTTTCATGGCAAATAGCCAACAGGGTTGCAAGAAGCGTGTTGGGCAAAAAAGGCACAGAATAACTGCCCATGAATTGAAGAAAATCAAGCGTGAAGCTGCCAAGATGCCATTTGCCACCAGTTTTGCAAAATTTCAGAGCTGCAACATTACTGGAGTATCAAAAAGCACAAGGTGTGCTATACTCAGGGACATGGCCAAGGTAAGAAAGGCTGAAAAACAACCATCTCTGAACAAGAAACATAAGATAAAACGTCAAGACTGGGCCAAGAAATATCTTAAGACTGATTTTTCAAAGGTTTTATGGACTGATGAAATGAGAGTGACTCTTGATGGGCCAGATGGATGGGCCAGAGTCTCGATCAGTAAAGGGCAGAGAGCTCCACTTCGACTCAGACGCCAGCAAGGTGGAGGTTGGGTACTGGTATGGGCTGGTATCATCAAAGATTAACTTGTGGGACCTTTTCAGGTTGAGGATGGAGTGAAGCTCAACTCCCGAACCTACTGCCAGTTTCTGGAAGACAACTTCAAGCAGTGGTACAGGAAGAAGTCAGTATCGTTCAAGAAAAACATGATTTTCATGCAGGACAATGCTCCATCACATGCATCCAACTACTCCACAGTGTGGCTGACCAGTAAAGGTCTAAAAGAAGAAAAAATAATGACATGGCCCCCTTGTTCAACTGATCTGAACCCCATAGAGAACCTGTGGTCCCTCCTAAAATGTGAGATCTACAGGGAGGGAAAACCGTACACCTCTGGGAACAGTGTCTGGGAGGCTGTGGTGGCTGCTGCACACAATGTTGATCATAAACAGATCAAGCAACTGACAGAATCTATGGATGGAAGGCTGTTGAGTGTCATCATAAAGAAAGGTGGATATATTGGTCACTCATTTGTTGGGGCTTTGTTTTTGCATGTCTGAAATGTTTTTTTCTAAATTTTGTGCAGTTATATTGGTTTACCTGGTGAAAGTAAACAAATGAGATGGGAATATATTTGTTTTTTATTAAGTTGCCTAATAATTCTGCACAGTAATAGTTACCTGCACATACAGATATCCTCCTAAGATAGTCAAATCTCAAAAAACCCTCTCCAACTTCCAAAAATATTAAGCTTTGATATTTGAGTCTTTTGGGTTGATTGAGAACATAGTTGTTGATCAATAATAAAAGTAATCCTCTACAATACAACTTGCCTAATAATTCTGCACCCAGTGTATAGACTTATATCATTACACATGTGCAGTTTCAGCGTCGTACGATAAATAGAAGCGAGTCAGGGGAAATGGACGTCCCTCGTATGTATACAACTAGATATGGTTCCCAAAAACCTGATTGAGAATGGTAGTGGCAATGGGAGCTTAGAAGTCTGAAGGCCACTTTACACACACCAACTTACTGGTTCCAGTGAAATCATGGACACATTGTTACATTTGTACACAGCCACAAAATGGAGCAATGTGTCCATGATTTCACTGCAACCAGTAAGTTGTTCAGATGATGGGAAACCAGAGGAACGATGCATTGCTCTAATTAGGACCAGAGCCTGATCAAGTCTATTAGCAAAAAGCTCCAAATGGTTTATGTTTCTGAAAATGAAAATCTATATTAAATTATCCTATTAATTTTCATTGATTTTCTTTGTTAGTTTTCTTAATAGTGCGGTGTGATTTTGCTTTTCATAGGGAGAGTGCGAGTCCTTAATAGTCACTTTTTGTCTCAATTGAAGCCAATATGAATAGATCATAATGTCTCAAATAGCATACAAAACATTTTGTACCATTTAAAATCATTATTAATGGTGAATAACACCAGCACAGATTAGCAAAAAATCCGTAACCCATTTTATACACATTTATTATTGCGGAACGTGAGATGCAATAGTAGAGCCTTGATGTTCACTTATTCTTCTGACTGAGTCATATTGTGCTTCAATTCAAGCACAAAGCAGCAAAAATACAAAGGACTTTGAGTCATATAAGGTTACTGGGATTTTTTTTCTCCCTGACGTTTTGCTTAACACAGTAATAAAGATCACTAGGTTGCAATTGAAACTTCCATTATGCAGCATATTCCAGTTATAGTCTGCAGTGTAGACCATGAGAAAAGGGAGTATTGGGAGAGACCTGACTAAGGCTTCTTTCACACAGCCGTTTCTTGGAATTTGTGTGATGCCATCTTAAACTGGGTGCACTCGCATCCGTTTTTGGTCCCATTGACTTTCAGTAGGGCCGCAGGTGCATCCAGTTCTGTACGGTTCCCTCTGATCCGGGTGTCCCCTGTATTTTGCAACAGAGACCAAAAGTGCATTTCAGAGCGATTTTGGTCTCTCTGACAAAACCGTATTCCGGCAATTACATGATGTAGATTTGTAGTTCTAATGATAACTCATACAGGGAAATGAGACTGTCTACTTCTACATAGAGCTTCGAAGGATTCAACTAGTTTGTTTTTAAATATGTAGTGTCAAAGAGGTAATGGAAAAATGAAGAAGCTAACTAGGTAGAAGGGAAAATGAGCAATTTTACGTACACAGTGCTCTATGATGTGATGACTGCAATATATTAAGAGGATAAAAACATTTAAGAGCTACTTCATTTAGATGTATAGTAGCCATATTATGGCTGAAAACTTGGCCGCGGAACGTGTGACTCACACTAACATCCTCATGGACATATGGGGCAGTATGAGACCTGCCAATGGATGATCAGAAAAAAAGACTATTATTGACTCTCTTAAATTAGAGTTAACAATAAAATTATAGATACATAAAAATGAGAACTCAGTGGGGAATGCGGGGGCAGTGTTTCAGGGGTTCCCCTTGAGGCTATAAGGCTGGAAACATACTATCCTACTTACATGAGAGTCTCTCGAATAATACTCGGATCAGTGACCCTGAACGGCCTCTCCCTCTCTGGACGGGGGTGTGATGCTGCACAAAAACTCAAGCAGCTGACACTCCCATCCAGAGAGGGAGAGGCCATTCAGTGCTACTGATCCGAGTATCATTCGAGAGACTCGCATGTAAGTAGGATAGTGGTTTTCCACCCTAAATCGACAAGTTGCTGATACTCCTTCAAGCCATACATCCAAGTCCTCTCCACCTCCCACCGATTCCAACTGAAAAATATTATTTCCTTAATACGTACCGTACATTCCTTAACCAAAGTTCTGCAAAAACACTAGTTCTACCATGAAAACCTTCAAATGGAACCTGAAGACTCACCTCTTCCTACAAGCCTACAGCCTGCAGTGAACCTCAGTCCACTATACTGCCGCATGACCAGCTCTCCCCTCTCCTACTGTATCCTCACCCATCCCTTGTAGACTGAGCCCTTGCAGGCAGGGTCCTCTCTCCTCACCTACTATATTCTCATCCATCTCTTGTAGACTGTGAACCCTCGCGGGCAGGGTCCTCTCTCCTCACCTACTGTATTTTCATCCATCTCTTGTAGACTGTGAACCCTCGCGGGCAGGGTCCTCTCTCTTCACCTACTGTATTTTCATCCATATCTTGTATGTAGACTGTGAACCCTCGCGGGCAGGGTTCCTTCTCTTCTCCTACTGTATCCTCATCCATTCCTTGTAGACTATGAGCCCTCGGGGGCAGGGTCCTCTCTCCCCACCTACTATATCCTCACACCCCTTGTAGACTGTGAGCCATCATGGGCAGGGTCCTTTCTCCTCCTGATCCTGTCTGTGCCTTGTATTGTTCAGGGTTATTGTTCTTGTCTATGTATGTCCCTTTTCATATGTAAAGCACCGTGGAATAAATGACGCTATAATAATAATAATAATGATAATTCTTCAAAAATGAGAAGTAACAGATGAGACTGCAGAACACAGGTGTTACAGATTGTGTTGTTTGATGGTGAACTTACTAGGTGGAGTAATGTACTATTTTTCCTCCAGGACGTCTTTGCTCTTCTTATTAACAATGTAGGTACAGACAGTACTGTTTCCCTGTGTATGATGTAGGCACTAGTGATGTGCGAGCATGCTCGGCGCTACTTGTTACTCGCACGAGTATCCCTTCAGTGCACACAGTGAGCTGGCACCTCACAGATAGCAGATTGATTGTTAGGATCCCTTTGGGGGGCACAGCAAGGTGTTGTATGCTGCGAAGTTTTGAAAAAGCGAAACCCCCTCCCACCCTTTCCCAGAAACACTCGATTTATAGCCGGAAGTCTGTGGGCGGAGCCTGTCACTCATTGACTAACATTGGGCTCGGTTCTCTGGCAGAGTACACGAGCATCTTGAGATGCTCGACCCGAGCATTGAGCACCCGAGCATTTTAGTGCTCGCTCATCACTGGTAGGCACATATTATACCATCTCCCAGTGTGTTATGCATGGCGCAGGCAAAATAGTGCTATTGTCATCTGGAGCCTCCTCTTCCTTAATGCTACAATAATTAATTAAAAAAGCAAAAAACAACTCCTCATGTCGAAACCAGAGAAATTATGACTGTGAGGCTCATAGATTATAAAATAGCTAAGTGGATTTCACTGTAAATAAGAGCAGGAGATTGCACGTAGGCTCTTATAATTTGCAGACATTTCAGGTACACTTTAAGGTAAAAAAAAACCTTTAGTGTCTGTAAATATATAGTACTGCAGGAAGAGAAAAAAAAATGCTTACTCCATTACTACGACACTGCAGATCTGTTAACAATAAGCTCAGCCTCCCTCGACAACTGCAAACTGCATTTTCTGGCAGCCGGTATCTGGCTATTAGACCCCAGACTGCCATAAAACCCACTGTTTGTAGTTGGAGGAGAAGGGTGTAGGATGTATGAATTTTTGAGAAGTATAAGCCGTCACATCTCTTTGTTGCTTTTTGTGTAAAATTGATTTTTGTATAATCATTCCAGTATACACAAAGGGACAGTATAGGGACAGTATGGCTGTTAGACAAGGCTGCAGGTTAAAGAGGTTGTCTACTTTACAAAACTCATTTTTAAATAGCTTATTATGGTAATTAGCCCCCTCAATTAGCCAGGGCTGAGAACATCCACAAGGGCAAAGAGTTTCACTCTAGAGAACCAGGGATGTTCATTCATTTTACTAAGGCCGGAGTAACACTATGCGAGATGCATGCGAGATACTTGCATGTGTCTCGCATGACTCACCTGGAATGGTCGCCAACTCACTGGACAGTAGTGTGTCAGCTACATACAAACACATGCAACTCCTGTCCAGAGAGGTGGCGTCTGTCCCAGTTGATACATTCGAGTATATCGAGTGCATCTCGCATAGTGTGTCTCCGGCCTAAGTGGTAATGTCTCTCCTTGAGGAGAATGACATGCTGGTATAAGGAGACTTATAGGCCATGCAGTACTCCTCTGGGAAATCTCATACAGACAAATCTGACCTCTTGTTTTGCACTGAGGAGGGACAACACCCAGAAAGATGTGTCTGCAAACAGAGATTCTGGTTTGGCTTTTATCTCAAGACATGTGGAAAGGCTCGTTAAAGGGGACCAAACAGCAGGATTTAGGGCTATAAAGTGAAGCCAGTGCCTTGCAGGCTCTGGGATGCTGACTACAATCATACATTTACTTTAATGATTACATGTATGATTGAAGAGAAAAGAGTTATCAAACACCACAAAAACAGTGCAGCACATTAGCATAAGTGCAGCACAGCGTCATTATGAGAGGCTGGGTTTCCTTTTATTACACCCATGTGGGCTCTAAGCCAAACCCCCCCCCCCCTCTCTTCCTCACCGTCACTCTGCCAGGCAGGTCCTGTGTGCCCCAGCTCATCACTTCACCCTCTCCCCTCCCTCTTTCCCTCCCTCTGTCTCCTCCATCTCCTGCTTCTCCTGTGAGTCACAAGCAGGAGAAGACCCTGCTCCCTCCAGTCTCTGCACATCCTGATCTGTCCCTTCTCAAAGACCAGGAAAGATCGTCACAGAACACAGATGACAGATGACAATAGTGGGCATCTGTCCATGGAGCATGCTGGGAGTTGTAATGGCTTTGGATATGCAAATTATGTGATAGAGCATGCTGGGAGTTGTAATGTCTATGGATCTGCAGATTGTGTGATGGAGCATGCTGGGGGTTGTAGTGTCTCTGGCTCAGGGTCTGCAGATTGTGTGATGGAAGATGCTGGGGGCTGTAGTGTCTTTGGATCTGCAGGTTGTGTGATGAAGCATGCTGGGAGTTGTATTGTCTCTGGCTCAGGATCTGCAAATCCAGGGATACTACAATCCCCAGCATGCCTCATCACACAATCTGCAGATCTTGAGCCGGTGACAGTACAACCCCCAGCATGCTCCATCACACAATCTGCAGATCTTGAGCCGGTGACAGTACAACCCCCAGCAGAAACAGGAGATGGAGGAGTTGGAGGAGGGCAAGAGGCGGGGTTTGGTGATGTGATGAGATGGGACACACAGGACCTGCCTGGTAGAATGACAGGGAGGGAGAGGGAGCCCACAGGGGATTAATAAAAAGAAACCCAATCGCCTGTGCTGAACTTATGCTAATGTGCTGCACTAATTTCCCAGTGTTTGATAACTCTTTTGTCTGCAATCATACATGTAATCATTGAAGTAAAGGTATGCTTGCACTCAGTATCCCAGTACTTTAAGGTGCTGGCTTCACTTTATAGTCCTACATCCTGCTGGTTGATTCCCTTTAAAGCAAAGGTCCCCAACTCCAGGTCTCGAGGGCCGATAACAGTGAAGGATTTCAGGCTTTCCTTAGTATTGCACACGTGTTAATATGATCAAATGCACAGGTAATGATTCCAACCCCTGTGCAATACTAAGGAAATTCTGAAAACATGCACTGTTGGCCGTGCCTCGAGGCCTGGAGTTGGGGACCCCTGCTTTAAAGGGTTGATATCGACTTTTAGAGTTGCTACTTCCAGTAGGTGTCACTAGAGAACAAGTCCTTCCTTGCTAAAGAGGCAATTTGCATACTGGGCAGGGTGTAATGCTTCGTTTGCCCTGTGGTGGTGCTATAGCAGAATTTAATACTTGGTGATTGGTTCACGCAATGTTTTCAGCTGATCACTGCTGGTTCTAGCAGGAGGACAACGTGTGATCAGCTTATCGGGATACCGTTTTAACAAAAAGGATGTTTCAAATTAGACACCTGCTTTACGGGCAATTAATATTCAAAACATTCAGGAACTCTTTTCATTCTTTTGCATGATCAGTTGGTGAATTACCAAATACACAGTGGCCTTACTTTTTCCTCTTCTTCCCTTAAATCTGGCATGGTGCTGATAGAGAGATTCACTGCTGTGATAGTCACAAATAAAACAGACAGACAAGCAAAGATTTTTCCAGGTAGTCCAGACTGTGGTTTTTCCACCATGTTGCGCAGATGTCGCATACAAGTATCCATCCTGCTCTCATCCTCACACACTGATGAGCCATTCTCAGTCTCAAGGAGCTCATCCTCCCGCAGGTTAAGCTCTGCAAACTCCTCCATCTTCTGGATGTACCTTCTTTTACAGCACCACTCTAGACTGTTCTCCTCGATTCCCCAATAAAGAAGCTCCTCTTGGAAAGACAGAGCGCACATTTCACGCAAGAGTCGCAACTTGCCAACACGCAGGAACGTCAGGATAGTTCTAAAAGCACCAGGATTCCGGTCAAAGAAGAACTCATTGCAGGTGACATCATAATCATCGCAAATGCTTAAAATCTCGTCAAAGTTGTTGCACAGCTTAAGTTGCCCCAGACGAGTAAGTGGGAACTCTTCCAGTGTTGTCCATGGAAGTACATACCTGATGCCCCCAACATTTATAATGGCATGGTGCTTGCGATCTTCTGGGTGGACACTATGAAAGAGGTCCTCTTCCGGTTGTATGAGCCTGGCCCTCTTGTAAAATATCCCTTTTAAGGTCTCTGACTCGGTAAAGAAGTTTTGGTTGAAAGATGTGTCAGAGGCGCAGCTTAGAGCGCTGTAGTCATAGTCTGAATTCTCTCCTCCAAGAAGAGTCATAATGGCCGCATCAGTGACATCCTGTAGTTACTTTGCCACGAGAAAGCTGGAATTGAGACAAAAGAGTAAACAAAATTAAATTACAAGATGATTTATATAATAGAGAAGCAGTCCCACTAATCTTATATTGATTAAATGTATGTATGTGATGTGAGTGTGTTAATATACTCACCTACTGCTGCTCTCTCCTGTGTCTTCTGCTCTTCTCAGTTATGTCATCGCAAATGAGATGGGTTGGCTCATGCTACACTCTATGTGTGAGCCGGAAGTCTGATTTACAATGAAAGCCTCCTTCTGATGCTCCATAAGCTTACATCGTAAAAGTTACTTTTGGATCACACAGAACTCAGCATGACCCTGACAGTCAGCAGAGGGGGTGAACTCACTGACAGGTAGAGAAGACCGGCGCTGGACAGCGGAGAGAGTGGCGGCAGGTGATTACATTAAGACACTTACAATATATTCCATGTATATATACACACATTTAAAGAGGACCTGTCATCCCCCTGCTGCATGGCAATCTAAATGCAGCACTGAATGCAGCATGTCTGTTGCATTCAGGGAAGGGGTCCCCCATGTGTCTGTGTGCTGTGTACCCCGAGATATAGCCTTTGTAAAACTTACAGTTAGAAGCCATAGAGGCAGTGACTGTGGCTGGAGAGAGCTTGATTAACGGTGGCCATTCAATCCCCCACTGCTGCTTCTGCTGTGCAGGCTCTGCCCTCCTTCTCTACTCCTCTCTGTCACTCAAAGAATGCAAATCATTTGTCCTGATGTCAGCTCCAGATTCCTGCCCTGACAAAGCATAAACAACACAGCAGGAGGCGGCACACAGAGAGGCAGAGGGGGATAGAACGACCACTGTCAATCAAGCTCCCTCCAGCCACAGTGACTACCTCCATGGCTTCTAACTGTAAGTTTTACAAAGCCTATATCTCGGAGTACACAGCATACAGACACATGGGGGACCCCTTCCCTGAATTCAGCAGACATGCTGCATTCAGTGCTGCATTTTGATTGCCATGCAGCAGGGGGTGGGTGACAGGTCCTCTTTAATCAATAAAAATAGTCGGTGGTGCTTCCTTTAAAGTATATATTATATAATAGGACAGAACACATGAAAGAGACTGCACCTTCTTTGCTACTTGAAAGGGGACCATTCACTTGTTTAATTTAAATTGAAACTGAGTTCCTCCTCCAATTGCTGTAGCTCTACTGATTCTGGATCAGCTTTTATGCTTTTTTCTGTGCCCTTCCAAAGATATACCTTTTCCTACAGTAAAAAAGGTGCAAATATTCCCTTCAACCAACTAAGTATATACCACAGTATTTTTTTACAAAGTTCTGAATCTTTGTAATGTGCTCCATTACCTTATTTTGCTTCCTCTTCTTCCAAATAACTTGTCAAAAGTGCTCTTTTAACTGCCTACATCCTACTTCTTTCGAAGCTGCTTTGAACTGCTGCTGTAGCAAGAATCCATTCTCAAAGACTCTTTACAAACATTCTCTCTTTATGACATTGTCTGCTACCCCATGCTCTGGCAGTGATATTGTTTGTGACTAGTGTATGAGTAGGGATTCTTGCTGGAGCAGCAGTTCAAAGCAGCTAAATCAGGGGTCTCCAACCTGTATCTAGGGAGTCATATGTGGCGTGCATGTCCATACTAAATAGGGGTAAAATAGGAATCTCTGGATGTAAGTATAATACCACCGGTTTACTGTCTCTGAAAAAGTTTTGGCTGTCATTACACCACCGGCCGACACAGACAGAAAAGGGCCCCTGTAAAGCAACAATATATGGGCCCTTTACAGCCCAAGAGATCATCATAATGCACATTTACTCCTGCTTTAGAGATAGAAATGGGCCCCCTTACCTTTTGGGCTCCTGTGCAACTGCACAGGTTGCACCAATGATATGTCCGCTCCTGAATTACAATGCTAATAGCAGTTGTCACGTATGGACAGGTAAAATATCCGCAGCACAGTGCAAAACCAAAGGACAGCGGGATGGTAAAAGGGGAAGGGAGGTGTTAGGAGTAGGGAGAGGAGGATAGGGACACCTCCTGACACTGCCCTGTGTTTGTCCCTTACTGCCCTAACACCCTGAGAAGGTCCTGTTCCCTCCCAAGTCACATGCCTAGTCCCTGTCTATCACCTAAGGCAACCCTGGCTAATACACTGGCCCGCGAAGGCACTAGCCTCGCCACTGCAAATAACAAAACATAGGAATAGGATAAGTCAGACAGGGGAAATGACAATAAGAAAACTTGGGATCAGCTGCAGCACTGCAAGGCAGAGGAAAGGGGTCTCCAAGGGGTAACTTCAGCAGCAGCACGATGGTCAGATAGAGAATGAACTCTCTCAACGACAACAGGTGATGGGTCATGTGACTATTTAAAGGGTGGAGGAGGATCTTGAACTGCATCACCTGATTAAAGAGCAAAGCAGCAACAAAAGGAAAAAGCTGACATTAACCCTTAATGTCCCAAAGGAAATGAACCACATTTAAAATATAGACTGCAACTCGTGACAGCAGTTCTTGTGCATGACAACTATAAAGGAGGCAGGACCTGGATGTCACAACTAAGGGGACTTTGTGTAGGGTTGGTAAGCCTCTCTCATAGCTGAATGCAGCTCTCAGGAAACTAATAAAAGATTGGGGAGCAGTGAGGTAGGGGAACATGAACTGGGCAGTTAAAACAGCTCTTTCTGCAGGGTATTTTGGAGAGAACAAAGAAAAATAAAGTAATGGTGTATAATACAAAAATTCAGAATTTTGCAAAGGTTGATCAATAATTAAGAAAAAGGTTTATTTTTTAAGTAATTGCCATTCAAGCACTTCCCTTGAAATACACTGTCTTCTATATGACGATTAAAAAGTAACCCCCTGGGGGCGTGACCTGGCCATGGAGGGAACAGCACACTAGGGCTTGAGCTCCGTCTCCCTGGCCATCTTTATGAGCTAATATCTGACTCATCCCCGGTCCTATTGGCAACATATGCCGGCGAAACGCAAGAGCAAGCACCCGGCCGTCATCCCGGACCCTCCCGCTCCTGCTCCGGGCTCTATAACCCGTTTCTTGAGGAGTTCCAGCCGGCCCCAGGGCCCCGATATCAACTACAAGATGGCGGCGCCTGCTAATGCAGCCCCCCTTGCAATGCACGGAGGAGATGGCGGCGCGCCGCTCCGGATTACCTCCACGGCCGCCTTCAGCTGCTGGCGCGGCACCTAGTGCTCTTGGACGGGAGGATCCTCAGAACAAGCCGCTCGGTGAGTCTGTTGAACACAGGCACCGGGAGGGCGGTGGATACGATGCAAGAACACTGCAGTCTCCCCTGTGCAGATCAGAGGCTGCAGCTCCGGGAGCAGAGTCTCAAAGGGACAACTATGATTGTAACAAGGGCTCACTCTCCAGGGGCAATAATGAGAGTAGAGACAACCATACACTGGGGGACATGAACTTCCAGGACCCTAGGGAGGAATATACCCCTCTTAGAGACCCTTTACTCTCAAATAGTAGCCCAAATACCGGAATGCAATCCCAGGGTCGGCCACAACAAGAAGGAGCGCTACACCAGGGTCATACACTATATGCAGACGCTGGTTTTGGGACCCTGAATACAAGACCTGAACCTTCAATTTACAGGGTATCCCCCCTATGTCTAAAGGAGATGCTGTATTCCCTGACACCCTGTTACCCCATGCTGACCAGAAGGAGGCTGATGGAGACACTCCAACCCTTGAGAAGGATATGTGGGAGTCCTTTAAGGCACGAATATCGAACATCCCAACGAGAGAAGAATTGTCTGACTTCATTATTAAAGTGGAGTCCTCCCTCAAGTCTACAACAGCGTCACTCCGAGGTGAGGTCCAGGTGATCTCTGATAAGTTAGCCCAGACTGATACCACTGTTGAGGACTTAACTAAACGAGTCCAAGTACTTGAGGAGGTGGTCATGTTCCAGAGGTCTCAACAAGAAGCCTTCCTTGATTCTATGGAGGACCTGGAAAATAGGGAGCGGAGGCAGAACATTCGGATCAGGGGTCTCCCGGAAGATGTAACCCCGTCTGCATTGAGGTCCACCTTACGGGAATTATTTAATTGTATCCGGAGTGTCCCAGCGGAATCGGTTATTGAATTTGACAGAGCCCACCGTTCTCTTGGCCCTGCTCCCCCTGAAGGAGCGTTGCCACGCGACGTCATCTGCAGGTTCCATAGATACCAAATCAAGGAGGAAGTCCTTTTCAAAGCAAGACGATGTGAGGACATACAATTCCAGGGCTCCCAGTTACAACTATTAGCCGACCTGTCCAGACGGACCCTCCAGAAGAGGCGTGCATTGAGGCCTCTTTTGGAGCTCCTGCGTCAGAACGAGATGGTGTACTCTTGGGGGTTTCCGTTCCGCTTACAGGTTCGACGCGATAACCAACTTGTATCCCTATCTCATCCTTCGGAAGTCCATGGTTTTCTCCAAGCCCTGGACATTCCGGATCCAGGCCTCTTGTTCCCAGATTGGCCGTCTTCTTCCTTCGATGGCTTATCCCAACCGAAACCTCGCCCGTCATGGAGCAACCGCAGGAGAAGGAATGGGAGAGGCAGAAACCGTAGACGTCGCAGACCCAGTGAAGAGAGCCGACACGAAGATGGGTGACTTTTTGGTAGACTATTGTACTAATGTTTACTAGGATATTTCTCTTTGTCGCCATAATCGTCATGATTGGCTTTCATTATACCTCCGAAATGCATCGAGATGTTTTATATTGTTTGCTCTCTTTGATTTAGAGTGGTACTCCTTTCCCCTATCTTCCGGATCTTCCCCCAAACTGTTCCCTTTTCCCACCCCTCCCCCCCTTCTGTGACTCTTCATACACCTATTCTTACTTTACCGCTTAATAGTTTCGCCGAAGATACTAAACATAGGAGGTGAGGAGAGCCCCTTCCTATATTTTTGTGGGGGGTGTCTCTCTCCTTCCTTCTTATTTGCAACGTGCCAATCATTTCCAGGCAACAATGTTGTCTAATCACCGGAATATTGATGCTATGCAATATTGATGTAATGTTATTAAGTTTTGTAATGTGTTTGGAATCAGGCCGGGGAGATGGTTTCTCTTGGCTACCTGAAGTTTGTATATTTTCTTTAATTCTAAAGCATTTGTATTCCTTGGACATTGTTTTCTGGGTTTGCAAATATCCAAGGTTTCCTTCCATTTGGAAAGGTCACTTCCCGCGGGGACGTCACATATCTCTCAAAGTGTGACGCTTTTATAAAAAGTACAAAAAAAAATGTTTCCCCACGTGGTTAAAATTCGGGGACCTTATTAGTCCAACAGGTTTCCTCTATCACTTCTCCCTCTCTATTCCCGTCCTTTCCCCCCCTCTTTTTCCTTCATTTTTTTTTTTTTTTTTTTTTTTTATTATTATTTTTTCTTTCTTTCTCTTTCTTGCAAGGGGTTGTTAAAGACAGCCTACTTTAGTTACTAGAGTAAGTGCTTAGTAGGACCGACATGGCGGGTGGGTCCCTGAAAATAGGGTCCCTAAATGTCAGGGGTTTTAATACCCCCCAAAAACGACAACATGTCATTTCTGATATGCAAAAACGAGGGGTGCAGGTGTTGCTCCTCCAAGAAACACATTTCAAAGAGGGCCATGTTCCATCCTTTGGAGGGGGGCAGTTTTCCGAATGGATACATTGCGTGAATCCTGAGTCCAGAACCAAAGGGGTCTCTATAGCCCTTCATAAGAACCTGCCATACAAAATTCTGGACTCAATGATTGACAAAGGAGGTCGTTATATCTTTCTCAAACTGTCGGTTTCTGGAACACTATTGACTTTAGTCAATTGGTATCTCCCTAACAGGGAGCAGACGAGGGTGTGTAAGCACCTCCTGACGAGGTTGTCTGATTTTGCGGAGGGGCGGGTCATCATCGGGGGGGATTTCAACTTTGCTTTTGACCCTCCCATTGACACCACGTCTGGTCGGGGGGCGATTCCGCGTAGACGTGTCGTGGCACTCCAAAGACTTTTGTGTAGACTCCAGTTAGTCGATGTCTGGAGAGTCCTTAATCCTTCTGTTAAGGATTACACTTTTTACTCAAATGTACACGACTCTTATAGTCGTATCGATCTATTCCTGGTCAGCCATGGGATCCTCTCATGGGCACCGAAGGCCTCTATAGGCAATGTTCTCCATTCGGATCATTGTCCCATTTTCTTATCCATGGAGGTCCCTGGTCTGAGTAGGAAAGATTGGTCCTGGAGGCTAAATGGCCATCTTTTATCCGATGTGGTCTGTTTGGAGAATTTAAAATCTGACATCAAGACATTCTCGCAGACTCATGAATCAGATACGTCCTCTCCTACCATTAAGTGGGAAGCGCTTAAATGTATTCTTAGGGGAACGCTTATTAAACACGGGGCGAGGATAAAGAAGCTCCAAGCTGAACGGGTGAGTGAACTGCTTTCCCAAATAGGCCGATTGGAAACGGCACATAAGTCCTCGAGGAGTCATGGGGTTCTGGTCGAACTCACATCTAAGCGTTTAGAATTAAAAAATCTATTAGATAACAAATATGATAGATTTAAGGAGAGATCAAGGGCGTTTTTTTACAAGAAAGCCAATAGTTGTGGACGACCCCTTGCTAGGCTATTACACCCCCGATGTGGACCTGCGTACATCCCCCATATTAAAACCCCCACGGGTAAGATGGTTCATACCACAGAGGACATAGCAGGGGTATTTCAAAATTTCTATGCAGATCTGTACTCCTTGAAGGGGAAGTTTTCTGACATGCACCCCGACACCCTTCGAACTAAAATGCGGACGTATATTTCTGGGGTTAATATTCCATCTTTGTCCGACGATGATATTCTCTCTCTGGAAGGGGACATCACAGAAGAGGAGGTAACTAACGTTATTAGGTCATCCCCAACATCTAGGAGTTCTGGCCCAGACGGCTACACTCCCATTTTCTATAAGACCCTAATCGACGACTTGCTGCCTCACTTGCTCTCAGCATTTAAAGCACTCTCAGACGGTGGAACTTTTCCGCCGCAGGCTTTGGAGGCACACATTTGTGTGATCCCCAAGCCAAACAAGGATCATACGGAGGCAGCAAGTTATCGACCGATATCTTTACTAAATATAGATGTCAAATTATTCGCCAAGATTCTAGCCGACAGACTATCTTCGAGGCTTCCCTCGATTATCCATCTTGACCAAGTGGGCTTTGTTAAGGGCCGAGAGGCGCGGGACAACATCATTAGATCCCTTCTTCTTATTGACAGGGCTAAGATGTGGAAGTCCCCTCTATGTCTGCTATCCATTGATGCAGAAAAGGCCTTTGATAGGGTCCACTGGAGTTTCTTGTGGGAGGCGTTGAAACACATTGGTCTGGGCAGTAAATTCATGAGTGGCATTTCTTCACTGTACTCCTGCCCCTCTGCCAAGGTGCGCATCAACGGTCGCCTGTCTGGATCATTCCTCGTTAAGAATGGGACAAGACAAGGTTGCCCACTTTCCCCATTGCTCTATGTCATTGTCATGGAGCATCTGGCGAAAGCCATTAGAGACAATGGAGACATTCACGGGTTATCAGTCGGTGATTCCCATCATAAAACGGCTTTATTTGCCGATGACGTCCTCATGTACGTCACTCGCCCCTCGGAGACCTTCCCCGCCTTGTTACGAGAATTTGATAGGTTTGGTGACCTTAGCAATTTTAAAGTGAATTATTCGAAATCCGAGGCGCTGAATATCTCCTTGTCCACCTCAGAAGTGTCCTCCCTCTCTAAGAGGTTCTCCTTTCGTTGGAGAAGGGGCCACATTTCGTACCTTGGCATTAACTTGCCAGCCGATCTGCACAATGCCTTCCACTTGAACCACAAAGCTCTATTGGACCGAGTAGGTGCCTTGCTGGAGTCCTACAGACCCTTGAGGATATCTTGGCTAGGGAGAATTCATGTGATAACTATAGATATTCTTCCGAGATTCCTATATGTTTTTCAGGCGGTGCCTATTTGGCCCCACGGGACGTTCTTCCACACCATTCGCAAATTAATTTCTAGATTTATATGGAACGGAATGAAGCCGCGAGTAGGTTACGGGGTTTTGTCATCTTTGAAGGAAACGGGAGGTATGGGGCTACCGGATCTACGGCGTTATTGCTTAGCCGCCATACTTGTAAGATTGCTAGATTGGCATTTCAAAGTAGATTCGAAACAATGGATACAGATTGAGCAATCCATTAGCGCAATTCCCCTGCGTCATCTACAGTGGATTCCAAAAGATGCCCTGACCCCCTCCCATCAATTAGCTTACTTGACTGTCGAGCTACTGAACGCATGGCGAGTGGCATGGGGAGACTCAATCGGGAAAACTTTGACTAGCATCATGACCCCAATTTTCCAAAACCCAGCATTTCCCCCGGGTTTGGACCAAAAATCGCTCCTTGTATGGCGAGCTGCGGATGATACACGTGTGGGACAGATTCTCTTCAATGGTGAGCTCCCTTTGTTTACTGAATTACAGACGTCTTCACCAGCCACAAAGCTGAGATGGTGGGAGTACCTCCAACTTCGTTCTTTTGTGCGCTCTTTATCCCTCCGACGAGTCCCGGAAAACACACTATCCCCCCTTGAGAAGATATTTGCTTCCAACCAGGGCCCTGTCAGAGGAATCTCGGCCTTATATTCCATCTTATCTAGAGCAGCTGTGACTGAAGCCCACGGCTTTCAACGAGCCTGGGAGACTGACCTGGGAAGGACGATAGATTCTCAGGATTGGGAGAAGTGTTTTGTGATGTCTCATAAAACCTCAGGCTCTTGTGAAGCGCTTGAAAAGGGCTACAAGATACGCCTTCGATGGTATCTCACCCCAGACAAACTACATCGGTTTTCCCCTTCCACCTCCCCCCTCTGTTGGAGATGCGGTCTTGAAGTAGGCACGATGATACATATCTGGTGGAGTTGCTCCCTGATCAAAGATTTCTGGACGAAGGTAATCCGTAACTATAACCTAGTCACAGGTAGGCATGTTGAGGGTTCCCCCGAGATGGCCCTGCTCTCTTTGCTCCCTGGCTCCTGGAAAAGACAGAGGAAGGATATCCTCCGATTCTGCCTTTGCGCAGCACGCAATGTAATCCCCCGACATTGGAGGGAACAGTCACCCCCTTCCATTCTGGAGTGGTTCACCGAGATGGAGATCCTCCGACGATTTGAAGAGATTTCTGCCGATCTTTTTCAAACCCAAACAGAATATATTTATACCTGGACAGATTGGCTCTTGTTTAAAGAAGCCCCTAATTTTAGCGACCTCTTTACTTGAATGGTGGAACGCCTGCACTACTCTCCTTCTATTATCATCACCCACCTGACACTTTATAACACCTTGCACATCTTTGTCTTCTACTCTTCTTATATCATTATCTATGTCTTATTCCTTCGCCTTCCTTCTCCTTTACCTCATCCCTCCCCTCACACTTTATAACCCCCCCTTTTTTTTTTTTTTTTTTTCCTTCTCTTCTTTTTGGTTTCCCTCCCTAGTTCTCTCTTTCTGGTCATTAAGACATTCCCCTCCACTATCCCCCTGTTGGACTGACTAAGGTCAATGAATACATGTTTACGACTTTGTAAATAAATTCTTGTTATTCTTCTTTTTTATTACTGAGAGATAGAGACCTCTATTTTATCTTCTTTGTTCTGAGGAGATATTTCTTAGTCATGAGCTCAGGAGAGTTTTTTTTCTTTCTTTTAAACCGCAATGATTTCGTTCTGTAATTGCGATTTATTTTTATCCGACATTATATGTTTTAATCTCTCCTGAAAAAATAATGTTTTATATTTTACTGTTATACAATGATTTTCTGTAATTGAAAAACTTTAATAAAGAAATATTTAAAAAAAAAAAAAAAAGTAACCCCCTATTCATTTCACTACCAAAAGCCATTGTCAGTGCCAACAGCACTTTAACCACATTAACCGCAATGTGACAGCATTACAGTGATGAAGACGACTGCTCACTGCAGGCATTGACAGACACTCATAAAGCAAGATTATTTATCAAGGGACCTGAGATGGAAAAACAGTGGTAATGAAACTCCAATGATGCGGATGAGGGAAGATACTCAGCGAGCTAAAAGTATTCAGCAGTGTTTTACAGACAGATCTGTTTATTACAGCGTCAAGTTAGCCAAGAGTTGTTGGGTGTTAGCCACAAAAGTGAGAGAATTATGAGTGGGACGTCTCCACCAACAGCACAAGATGTTGTCCATAATACAGTGATTAATACCGGGGTACAGTCTCCAGGACTGCAGTAAAATGTCTACATCTATTAAGGGCCTGTCACACGCGTCAATATCGCCTGCACGATATCGGCTGCACGTGACGTTGCAGCGATATTGACGCGTGTGACATAGTGAATCAACCAGCGATAAATCGCTGGTTGATGATCGCCAGGTTTTAGAATCAGTCCTAAAACCTGGCGACTGTCGCCCGGTGGACACGCAGCATCGCTGCGTGTGACACCGGGAGTAGCGATATTCCAGCTCCCAGCGCCTCTCACCAGCGCTGGGAGCTGGTATCCAAGGTACACGTTGGGTAACTAGGCAGCGCGCGCTGCCTAGATACCCGACGTGTACCTTAGTTACCAGCCTCCTCCGCTCACCCGGTGAGCGGAGGAGGCTGGTAACTAAGGTACACGTCGGGTATCTAGGCAGCGCGCGCTGCCTAGTTACCCGACGTGTACCTTAGTTACCAGCCTCCTCCGCTCACCGGGTGAGCGGAGGAGGCTGGTAACTAAGGTACACGTCGGGTATCTAGGCAGCGCGCGCTGCCTAGATACCCGCAGTGTACCTTGGAGACCAGGCTGCTCCCGCTTCCAGCAGGCTGGCAGCGGGAGCAGGACATCGTGGAAACGATATTTAAATCGTTTCCATGATGTCTCTGGTCAATTGATCGCTGGTGAGTCTGTCTGTGTGACAGCTCACCAGCGATCAGCCGTCAATGTCGTCAGCGATCAGATCGCTGACGACATTGACGCGTGTGACAGGACCTTTAGTGACATCACCAGAGGTGACCTTCAAAGGCCGCGAGCTCCAGGAAATAGTTTTCTTTTTATACCTTGTTTTTATTTTTTTAATTGTCACTACAAGAGAATGCAATATTGTTTTCTAATCATACCATTCCTTTTTATCATAGGAACTCAAGACGTTTCACTGTTGCTATCTAGATTGCACTTTTTAATCTTCCTTCTATATTACATGCAATAGAAAACTTAATGGGTTTATCCAGGAATTTAATTATGTTTCCATATAAACTGCTCTGCAGTTGTTAAAATGTGTTTACTAGCCGTCCAAGGCATTAGCTGGCGGTGGCTCCTCAGGTAAGCTGCTGCGATGGTGTGTCAGGTCATGTGGTTGTCCACTCCTCCAGCCTTTAAATAATCCCATTACCCATCAGCTGGTGTCGCTGAAAGAGTTCATTCACTGCCGTGTGCAGTTTCAGCTAGAGTTTTCAGAAGCTGTTTTTTCCTGGAATTGCTGTTCCTATCCCAATCCTTGAGTCGAGTTGCTCTGACTATCCTGATCCCTAGGTGGAGGTGAGGGGGTTTCAGCCTAGGGCAGGTCAGGAGCAAGGCAAGGGTGTGGGCCCAGACATCCGCACCTTTAGAGGTACTTCTGGGAACAGGGTCAGCTAGGGACCCCCAGTCTAAGGGTCAGACTAGTTCCCCTGATCACCTTTAGCTGGTCACTGCCATCCTGCTACCTTATCGCTTTCTCTGTTACTACCACCCGTGACACAGGCAGGTAGGTAGTTGTTAACTATCTGCTTGTTCTGCTAACTTGTTCACAGAATGGACGAGAAGAGAAGAGCCGCCCTGTGGACGAGAGGTGAAATGAAGAAGGAGAATTGCAGGCTGAACCAGCAGTGTTCATCTCTATGCAGAACAAGCAGTTCTTGGCTCCATACACAAAAATAATAAAAATCCTGGATAACCCTTTTAACAATTTGTTCATCCTTTCATAGTTTTATTAGTTCATGAATATCAGAATAAAAGAAGCTGAAACTTGCTTTAGATTTTTACACAGTTCAGGATGAGCAGAAAGCTAAGCCCTTTGACAGCGATCAGTGGTTTTCAAACAGATTCGGTTACAAGCGCTAAGATAAAGAAGTAACTGGAAAAAGACTGGAAGACAAAGAAGTGCAAATAGAGGCTTATCCAGAGGTTTATACAGGGTTCAAAACACTACAGGAGGCTCAACTCGTTGGGCTGTGAAAGTCTTCATCATCGTTTCAAACAAATGGCTGATCCTGCCTCACGTGGAAGCAAATTGAAGACGGTAGTAGAAAGGGTCAAATGGTACTGAGAATAAAAGACAGTCCAAAAATCGTAAATGCTCGTCTTACTATTCTTATTCTAAAATATTAGAATCTGAGAGTCCTCAGTGGTTGATACCTTTTAATGGCTAACTGAACAGATAGTAAGCAAAGCAAGCTTTCGGGACACTGTGGCCCCTTCATCAGGCTGATAATGACACAAATTCTGAAGACACATACATATATACATAAGCAGGGTGAGATGATGCAGTAAATATGAAAGGTGACATAAAGCAGAGTCAGGATTGGGAGGGGGGGAGGAGCTGGGGAGGTAACGTCAAAATTCTGAATTCGGTAAAACCATTTTTTACCTTATTCTTACTCTACACGTTTCAGAGAGTTCCTTTACTTTTTCAGGAAAAAAAATCACAAATTATATGGTACAGCCAAGATATACAGATGTCTCAGTAAGGCTGGTTTCACATTTATGTTCAGGTGTGATCAGGGTGAAAACGCGTCTGACCACATTTGGGTTTGTTTGTGCAACCGTTTGCAACCGCAGCGATATTATGCCTGAACCGAGTGTCAGAACAGGCAAAATAATGCTGTGGTTGCATCCTTTTTTTTGCCTAATCCGTCGGAAAGTTGAACCCTTACATAGGACACTACTAGTGGGAGGGTGTTGGGAGGGGCACTGGGCATGCTCAGTGTGAAAGCCGAATCCAGCCCCTATTGATGCCGCAGTGTGCCACACCCGGTGACATCAGGCTTTTTAGCAAGCCACAAAATCGCAACTTTGTGCGTCCGGGAAGGAATTCAAAAGGACACATTTGTTAGGATCTGGCGCAAACCTTATGCCACAGCATGTGCCATTCTAAGGCTATGGAGACAGGCCTGATCAGGTAGCATAAGGTTTTCACCGGATTAGGACGCTGGACAAAAAAATGTAAGTGTGAAGCCGCCCTAAAAGTAACGGCCCACTTTTTGAGTCACTCGCGCCCGTTTACAAAAAGTGGACAGTTACACTGAATGAGACATCTATTTATCTCATGGCTGTACTGGAGGGACTCTCCGAAACGTGTAGAATAAGAATAATAAGATCACCATCAAATATTTTTGGACTGTCTTTTATTCATGGCAGTGTGGCATTTGACCCTTTCTACTACCACCTTCATGATGAAGAGCTAAAACACATGCATATGAGGATGGCCCGTAAATGAATAATTCAGGGAAAATGCTCTTAGAGAGTGGGAATTTTTTATATTCAATATAAGATGCATTTTGCTGCAGTTGGGCTAATTGGGGTTTTATGGGCCATATTCTTCATAATTAATCACAATTTGTTTGTTTAGTCTATCCTAAATGGGGTTTTACTTTATAAATGTAAATGGTGTTTTCAGCTCTTCAGGCTTAGGGACTGTTTCAGTTACCTCTAGACACAATCTTGAAGACCATGAACTTGTCACCCATTCACCTTGACGTATTTAAACTGTGGGGGAAATTTGCTTAGCACCTTTATCTTGTTCACATTCCAGGCCCTCCTACACTTTTGGGCCAGTAATGCTGTTTCCCTCCACCATACTTGGGTCTACCCTATTTTTCTTATCCCTCGTGAACGTGATGTACCGTACTTAATTCTCCAAGTTCAAAATCTCCAAATGTACTTTGGAAGCTTTGGAGAGAATCATTAATTCTCTGAGTCCTGGTTTCAGTCTACTACTCTTAACTGGCTTTGCTTCTCAGAGAGGGTGCATAACATTTTTCTTTATCTATAACACTATGTTGTCAAAATATGAGAAATATTCCTAATTTTATGAGCTTGTGGCACAGCATGCTAGATGAGGTATAGGCCAACTAATTTCTCTTTACTCATAAACTGTCAATATACTGAAGACTACTACAAGAACAAAGTTTCAAGATATTGACCTATAATATGGATCACCTGTAAAACTCCATATAATGTATCCCTATGTTATAAGTATGTCTTGGAGGTGTTCCTCAGCTCCCAGATCAATGCTGCATATTTGGTGGAAATTCACAGGGGGTCCAACCTCTCTGGAATGAAGCATTTTCCCTTTATAATAATGTATGCAACTCACGCGTGCTGTTGTCACCAGATTTGTCCATGTTTTCAGGACCAGTATTGAACAATAAAAATGGCCAACTAAGATCTTTTGCTCTACAAACTCATCAGATTATTCCTAGGCCTTGGAAGTCACCATCTCCACACCTAGGTTTATATGGGTATAGGGTGAGGACTCATTGTAGAGTAGTTTAGGGTATTTGATAAAAACTCAGACTATGAGTTCTTTAAACATTAGACTTAAAAGAGTGAGTGTGTCTAGATATTTCAACATGGCCATCTCATGGTACTCTCCTTAGTTTATTGTGACCCTCTCACACCATATGAGGTGTGCCAAAACTCATACCTGTAATGTTGTTATATCTTCTGCAGTGTGTTTGTTGTCTTCCCTGTTTGCATTTTCTGCCCAGTAACAGTGATGTAAGATAGAGGAGGAGCTGTGGCAGGAAAAGGGGGAGCTTGGAAAGGGAAGAGATTTCATTAAAGTATGGTCACTCGACTGAGCAGTTCAGCATATCTGTGTGTGCTTCTGGATTCATCCTCATCTGCACTACAACACTACACTTGGCGACAAGGAAGCGTTCATTTCAGTGCCACAAGATCATCAGTGCTCACCATGGCTTGTCTACCTGCATTCCCGGCTTTTGATGTGCATCAGTCCCAGCAAACCTAGCAGCATGTTGGGATAAATGGCTGAAGCGCTTTGAGATATTTCTGCAAGCCATGAACATAGCCGATGATACAAGAAAAAAAGCCATGTTATTACACTATGCAGGGGAGCAAGTCTATGATATCTTCACTACTCTGCCTAACACAAGGGAGGACAAGGACTATGAGCTCAGCAAAGCAGCATTGAGCAAACACTTCTCCCCGCACAGAAATGCAGCATTTGAAATCTTCAAGTTTAGACAATCAAAGCAATCAGCCACAGAAAGCATTGATGAATATCATGTCCGGCTACGGCACCTTGCAGCTTACTGTAAGTTTATAGACGTAGACAAAGAAATCCAAATGCAGATATTACAAGGATGTGTTTCTTCAAAGCTAAGAAGACAAACACTCAGAGACCTTACTATGATCCTAGCAAAACTATTAGACACAGCACGTATAAATGATACTGCAGAGAAACAGGCAAAACTCATAGAGAGCAGTGAGCCAGAAGCACCATCTTCTATAGCAAAGCTTACACAGAAACCACAAGTACAGGCGGCAACTTGTTACAACTGGGGTGGGTCGTATCCTCACCAGAACGTTTGTCCAGCAAAGGGTACAACCTGCCATAATTGTGGAAAACGAAACCATTTTGCAAAAGTGTGCAGATCTACACCGCAGCAATCTGCTCGTCCCACAGTACAGCCCAGGTCACAGAAGGTCCAAGCACTGCAGCTTAATGACGAGGCTCAAAGCACTTACTTATTCTCAGTGACTATGGAAGGATCTCGGGCTATGCACATGATTAACAATCTAAAACGAGTCATCCTCATAAATGGCAATCCAGTGGAAGCCATGGTGGACACAGGGGCGTCAGTCAACGTCATCAGTCATACAATCTATAATCAGCTCCTGAATAGACCTGCTCTACAAAATACCAGCCTACAGATTTTCCCTTATGGTTCCACAGCTGCGTTGCCCCTGTGTGGCAAATTTCAGTCAGAACTCACAGCTGAAGGGAAATCCATCACTGACACTTTTTACGTAGTGGAGTGCTCTGCAGATACGCTTCTCAGCTGCAGCAGCACAGTGTCTCTAGGCCTGGTGAACCTGGTCAACAGCATTACAAGTTCTTTAGTCCCACATATTATGCAGAGGTACCCCAGTCTCTTTAAAGGCCTTGGTAAGCTAAAAGACGTTCAGATAAAGTTACATATTGATCAGTCGATACAGCCCTCCATCCAGCCTCACAGGCGCATTCCCTTTCATGTCCGCAAACTTGTGGAGGAAGACCTGGAGGCATCTGATGTTATTGAACGGGTTGAAGGCCCAACTCCCTGGGTCTCGCCAATCGTTGTTGTGCCTAAACCAAAACAGCCTGGTAAAATACGGCTTTGTGTGGATATGCGGCATGCCAATCTAGCTATTCAAAGAGAAAGACACATCACGCCTACTATTGATGACATTCTCACAGATCTGAATGGTGCAAAGGTGTTTTCAAAAATTGATCTAAAATCCGGCTATCATCAACTTGAGTTGCATCCAGACTCCAAGTACATCACAACTTTTAGTACTCATATGGGCCTGCGTAGGTTCAAGAGGTTGAACTTTGGTATCTCATCAGCCGCAGAAATTTTTCAAAATGTTATCAGTCAGGTCCTGTCTGGAATAGCGGGAGTCCTCAACGTCAGTGATGACATTCTCATATACGGAACAACCCAAGAAGAGCATGACAGTCGCCTGGAGCAAGTGTTTCAGAGACTGCAAGCCTGCAATCTAACTGTCAATCCATCAAAATGTGAATTCAACCAAACGTCATTAACTTTTTTTGGATACATCTTTTCAGGACAAGGTGTGTCAGCAGATCCTCAGAAAGTCACTGCCATCAAATCTGCTGGTCAACCTCAAAATGCCTCAGAGGTTCGCAGTTTTCTAGGACTGGTCACATACTGTGGACGATTCATACCCGACCTAGCCACTATTTCTAAAACCCCTGAGACAACTCACAAAGAAAGATATTCCTTTGTCATGGGGTACTGAGCATCAAGCATCGTTTGACGCGTTGAAGTCCAGCCTAACTGGTGACACTGTCATGGCTTACTTTGACCCATTAAAGTCCACAGAACTGATTGTAGATGCTAGCCCGGTAGGCCTGGGTGCAATTCTCACACAAGTGTCCAACAATGGCAACATTTCTACAATTTCCTACGCCAGCAAGAAATTAACAGATACAGAACAGCGCTACTCACAAACTGAAAGGGAAGCTCTTGCAGTTGTGTGGGGATGCCTTCACTTTCATCTGTACCTCTTCGGACACAAGTTCACAGTCATAAGTGACCACAAACCGCTTGTTCCAATTTTCAACAAACACTCTTCCAAACCCCCTCCACGAATTGAACGCTGGTTGCTCCGCTTACAGAACTACCATCTTCAACTGAGATATGAGGCAGGAGCTGGAAACCCGGCGGACTATTTCTCAAGACACCCAATACCACAACCTACTAAGGACAACATTCCAGCAACTATTCTAGCGGAGGAACATATAAATTTCGTTGCTGCACATTCAGTGCCAAGAGCTATGACCATGGAGGAAGTACAACAGGCGGTGGACTCTGATCCCCAACTTCAGTTGGTGATAGACTCTGTTCGGTCTAAGAAATGGAGCTGTTTTCTTGCTGAGGCTCGCCTTCAACCACCAGATCGAGTAGGTTACTTGGAGGCTTTCTTTAATGCACGACATTCACTCTCAGTGTCGGACACAAATCTGCTGTTGCGTGACAATCGCCTGGTGATACCTCAGAGACTGGAGGACCGTGTACTTGATCTGGCCCACGAGGCTCATCAAGGGGTGGTAAAAACAAAGCAACTACTTCGAGAAAAAGTATCGTTTGCAGGACTGGACAAAAGAGTAGAGGCATTGATCCAAACATGCGTTCCTTGTCAAGCAACTATAGTTGACCATAGGCGTGCGCCTCTACAAATGACACCCCTGCCAAAGCCCATGCCAACAGCCCATGGACTGCTGTCAGTGTTGATTTTTGTGTTTTACCGGACCGCTCCTACCTGTTGGTGGTCATGGATGACTATTCTCGGTTTCCAGTCATTGAACATGTTTCGACAACATCGGCCAGGGCTGTTACACCAAAATTAGACAAGATTTTCTCGGCTTATGTCATACCCGAGACAGTGAAGACGGACAATGGACCTCCATTCAATAGCACAGATTTTCAGTCATTGGCAACTTATCTTGGTTTCTCCCACAGGAAAATAACTCTGTACTGGCCTCAGGCTAATGGAGAAGTGGAATGATTTATGCAATCAATCAACAAGACCCTGAGGATTGCTACCATGGAGCACAAGGACTCGCAACAAGAATTACATAGATTCCTTAGACAGTACAGAGCCACACCACACTCCACTACTGGGATACCACCAGCAACGGCATTGTTCGGCAGGCCCTTGCGCGTCAAAATCCCATGCATTCCGTCAGTTCCTGTCCAAACTCCAATTGCTATTAATGATTCCGTCTCTAAGGATAAAATGAAGCAGTATGCAGAAAAAAGTAGCCGCCGTTACAAGCATCCAGAAATAAAGGTGGGTGATTGGGTTCTTGTAAAGAGACTGAGACCTAGCGACAAGTTTGCATCGCCATACTATCCCGAGCCCTTTCAGGCCACACAAATCAGAGGCACCATGATTACTGCTAAAAACCAAAATCATCAGGTCACTAGAAATGTGTCCCATTTTAAAAAACTTCGTGGCTACGTCCCAGAGACGACGCATGCAGAGGAAGTAGATAGCGACGACATACTGCCAGAGACAATGCACTCAGCTGTTCCCATAGGAGATACCTCAGAAGACCCCCGAGTTTATCTGGAAATGAGACGTCTCGACGTTATCCTGGGAGAACAAATCGAGGGCCACCAGTCCACCTTGCGGACTATGTTCTGCAGTAGAGGAGGAAAAAACCCAACTTTTTCTACAACGTGAACTTTTGAACGGTTAACTGTTTGTTTGTTTGTTTTTTGTAAGATGATAAGAGATGTAATGTTGTTATATCTTCTGTAGTTTGCTTGTTGTCTTCCCTGTTTGCATTTTCTGCCCAGTAACAGTGATGTAAGATAGAGGAGGAGCTGTGGCAGGAAAAGGGGGAGCTGAGAAAGGGAAGAGATTCATTAAAAGTATGGCCGCTCGACTGAGCAGTTTAGCATATCTGTGTGTGCTTCTGGATTCATCGTCATCTGCACTACAACACTACAATACCCTACCTTTTACTCTTCCATTTACATCTCCTCCTTTTTTTTATTTATCCCCTTCTGTATTCCTTTCTAACATTCATTAGTTTATTTTTTTAAATAAACTTAATTCGGGCATATGTTAAAAGGGAACTTTGGGGAGTAAAATTTTTTAGTACTGTCCTTGCCCTCCTACATGATGATGCAGAGCTGGGCATTACAGTTCCAGGATCTATAGATCACTTACAAATCAATAAAATCATATCTGCTCCTCAGCTCTCACCCCTCCCTATGAGGACAGAAAAATTGAGCCCCATGCTGCGGCACAAAGCAGGAGGTGTGTCGGGGGCGCGGATGCTAGGGGCTCCAGGATCATCTTACATTCCTGCACCCATACTTTGTATTAACAGGGAGTGTGGTAGAGGGTGTGGCCGTCGACCCATGGTCACACTACAATCCTGCCCCTGATGTACCATCCTATGTAATGTACCATCCCTTCAAATAGCAATCATGTCACCAAGCAGATATAAATACATGCTGTAATCTCTTGCTGTTCAATGATATGATGGTACACAATGTGTACTGTCATGTATTAGGCTAGGAGCAGAGGCAAAGCACTGCATTGGTTTATTCAGCACTATGATGGTCTCTCCTCCCCATATCAACTTGGTAGTGTCTGGACCCCTGAAATTTTATCACTACATAACTGAATTTCTCTGTCCCCAGAGGGAGGGGTGAGAGCTGAGGAGCAGATATGATTTTATTGATTTATAAGCGATCTATAGATCCTAGAACTGTAGTGCCCAGATCTGCTTCATCATGTAGGAAGGCAGGAACAGTACAAAAAATATTATCTCCCAAGAGTTCCCCTTTAAGGGATAAATATACCAAACCTTTCTGGATGTCATATAGCTGAATTGTATTGCGCCACAGGCTTTCCCTCTTGGCATTATTGTGGCTTTCATGTTTGTATTTTGCCTGATTTGCTTTAATAAAGAAGTTACTGAATAGTGAATGTACCATATTTTTCTACATTTAGCCTTTAGTATAACAGAGAATGACCGCACATCTGCATACACCCTCTCCACGATGGCACCTGACACCCCCTATACACAGGATTTGTGAGACTTTTGGAAGTAGAGCCCCCACTGATCAGACTTTTATGGCCAATGAAATAATAGATGTCTCTGATAAGAAACATGCCCAATCTCACTCCAGCACGCTTCATAAAAAATTCAATTTAATTCTTTACAATGTCATTTTGAATGAATACATAGTTTATGGTGGAAATATTACTTTAACACTTTTTGGCCGTCTGGCAACCATCATTCTTTCTGAGCTTCTTTAGTGGCAAACATACCGGTATCTTTTTTAATTTATGCCTAGAATACTGATTGTGCCCCAGCTGGAAATGCTTTGTCAGAATCAAGGGTTTAATGTAACTACGTGGCATATTCAGCCAAAACTCCTATTATTCTAATTTGGAGTCCGCCTTTACCATTCAAATCCCCCTGTCACAAAACAGCAGGAAAAGATCGGTCATAGAGACACTGGACCGTGCACTGTGCAAATTGGCTCCTGGCTGTGAGAGAAGTGGATGGAGATTAAAGAGTTCTCACTTTTGTTAATTTCCAGCTTTCATCGTTTTCCTAAAATCATTGACTTCTTTTACAAAGTAATTGTAGGCAGCTGAGCGATGCCATATGTAGTAGAGAAGCAAGAATTAGAGATGTATTAGTGAATCAACTGAGCGAGAAGATCTGAATGTCTACTGGGTTGCAACTTTTCATCAGGAATCTACATAAAAAGGAGTCATTATCCTGTACTGATCCTGAGTCACCTCCTGTATTATACTCCAGAGCTGCACTCACTATTCTGCTGGTGGAGTAACTGTGTACATACATTACATTACCTATCCTGTACTGATCCTGAGTTACCTCCTGTATTATACTCCAGAGCTGCACTCACTATTCTGCTGGTGGAGTAACTGTGTACATACATTACATTACTTATCCTGTACTGATCCTGAGTTACATCCTGTATTATACTCCAGAGCTGCACTCACTATTCTGCTGGTGGAGTCACTGTGTACATACATTACATTACTTATCCTGTACTGATCCTGAGTTACATCCTGTATTATACTCCAGAGCTGCACTCACTATTCTGCTGGTGGAGTCACTGTGTACATACATTACATTACTTATCCTGTACTGATCCTGAGTTACATCCTGTATTATACTCCAGAACTGCACTCACTATTCTGCTGGTGGAGTCACTGTGTACATACATTACATTACTTATCCTGTACTGCTCCTGAGTTACATCCTGTATTATACTCCAGAGCTGCACTCACTATTCTGCTGGTGGAGTCACTGTGTACATACATTACATTACTTATCCTGTACTGCTCCTGAGTTACATCCTGTATTATACTCCAGAGCTGCACTCACTATTCTGCTGGTGCAGTCACTGTGTACATCTATTATATAATCACGAATGGGTTTTTTGCCCCTTTTGAGTCCGCTCGCGCTGCGAGTCAGTGTCGTCATGTGGATACGACCGAAGCATTGGCCGCGCAGCGGCCATTGCGAGCAGTTCTAAGGCGACTCGCTATGCCCGCGCAGCGGGCATGGCGAGTCGCCTTAGCAGCGCGAAGCATTGGCCGCGAAGCGGCCATTGCGAGTCTGAGACTCGCTCTTCTAGAATCCCGATGCATCTGCATCGGGCACCCAGCTAGTATATTATATTGCTTATCTTGTACTGATCCTGAGTTACATCCTGTATTATACTCCAGAGCTGCACTCACTATTCTGCTGGTGCAGTCACTGCAGCCTCGGACTGCTCTGGCGGGTAACCGGGTGAAAGTCATGGGAGGCCCTCAGGTGTAGAGGCCCCGCCCATCTAGCCCCGCCTCTCACTACCCCCTGCTGTGACTCGCTTGTGCACTCACAGCCGCGTGCCGGGCGGCCACCGCCGTAGAAGCAGCGCCAGCCAGAGAGAAGAGAAAGAAGCTGGCTGCTGCTGCTGCCTGCAGCACAGCCTATGTGAGCCAGCGCCACCACCGAGCGCTCTCTCTGACCCGGCGGCTGGTGGCCAGGCCTGAACTGACAGGCGGTAGGGGGCAGGACTTATCCAGAGGGGCCGCCCGCTCCTCCAGCCGCAGATCTGCTACTGCCGCCGAGCGGCCGCGACATTAAAGGGGCGGAGCCACGGACGTGAAGGGGGCGGAGCCATTTTCCCAAAGCAGGGCCCCACATTCCAGATTCCTCCCTGAACCGATCATGTGACCTCTGATGCCTCCCCTCTATGTGACATCATCACAGGTCCTGCAATATGTGAGTTATTCCATGTCTTTCTCTTTCTTTCTTTCTTTCTTTCTTTCTTTCTTCTTTCTGTCTGTGTCTGTGTGTCTGTCTCTAAAGAACACTAAACTTTATGTACAGGTCCACACTACATGCTGTATTAGTGTTCCTATATACTGTATGTAGTGTGGACCAGTGTATAGTGCTGTGTATACAGGATTTACACCAGCACTCTCAGATGTGCATAGAGTCCGCAGTCTGTACTGTCCACACAGTGACCAGTCTGCAGTGTGCACGCAGCGGCCAGTGTGCACGCAGCGGCCAGTCTGCAGTGTGCACGCAGAGGCCAGTCTGCAGTGTGCACGCAGCGGCCAGTCTGCAGTGTGCACGCAGCGGCCAGTGTGCACGCAGCGGCCAGTCTGCAGTGTGCACGCAGCGGCCAGTCTGCAGTGTGCACGCAGCGGCCTGTCTGCAGTGTGCACGCAGCGGCCAGTGTGCACGCAGCGGCCAGTCTGCAGTGTGCACGCAGCGGCCAGTCTGCAGTGTGCACGCAGCGGCCAGTCTGCAGGGTGCACGCAGCGGCCAGTCTGCAGGGTGCACGCAGCGGCCAGTCTGCAGTGTGCACGCAGCGGCCAGTCTGCAGTGTGCACCCAGCGGCCAGTCTGCAGTGTGCACCCAGCGGCCAGTCTGCAGTGTGCACGCAGCGGCCAGTCTGCAGGGTGCACGCAGCGGCCAGTCTGCAGTGTGCACGCAGCGGCCAGTCTGCAGTGTGCACCCAGCGGCCAGTCTGCAGTGTGCACCCAGCGGCCAGTCTGCAGGGTCCACGCAGCGGCCAGTCTGCAGGGTGCACGCAGCGGCCAGTCTGCAGGGTGCACGCAGCGGCCAGTCTGCAGTGTGCACGCAGCGGCCAGTCTGCAGTGTGCACGCAGCGGCCAGTCTGCAGTTTGCACGCAGCGGCCAGTCTGCACTGCGCACGCAGCGGCCAGTGTGCCGTGCGCACACAGCGGCCAGTCTGCAATGTGCATATAGCTGGCAGTTTGTAATGTTTACGGCCCACAGTCTGTAATGTGTATACTGCCCTCAGTCTGCAATGTGTATACTACCCAGGAGCTGCAGAGGAAGAGGCTGCCTGGTGCCGGGTTCCAGGTGCCAGTGAGCGGGAGACTGGGAGCCGCAAAGGAAGAAGCTGCCTGGTGCCGGTGAGTGGGAGACCGAGAGTCACAGAGGAAGAAGCTGCCTGGTGCCAGAGACCGGGAGCCGCAGAGGAAGAAGCTGCCTGGTGCCGGGTTCCTGGTGCCGGTGACCGAGAGACCGAGCGCTGCAGAGGAAGAAGCTGCCGGGATCCGGGATCAGGAACTGGGAGTCAGGTAAGGCGCCGTTACAGCCGAAGATAGTAGCCTGGGGGGGACAGAGTGGGATAGATGGATGGATGGATGGTGTGGCCTGGAAGAGGGGGCAGAATGGGATGGATGTGTGGGGGGCATTATGGAAAAGGGGAGAGAACGTGATGGATGGATAGGGGGGGGCATTATGGAAAAGGGGAGAGAACGTGATGGATGGATAGGGGGGCGGCATAGAAAAGGGGGGAGAACGGGATGGATGAATGGATAGGGGCGACATAGAAATGGGGGAGTAGCTGGATGGATGGATGGGGGCCGGCATGGAAGAAGGGGGAGAAAATGGATGGATGGGGGAGAAGGTACAAGGATGGAGGGGGGATGGGAGAAGGTACATGGATTGTTTGGTGGATGGGGGAGAAGGTAGATGGATGGATGGGGATGGGGGAGAAGCTACATGGAACGTGGGCTGGAGAAGCTACATGGAATGTGGGGAAGAAGCTACATGGAACATGGGAGAGGGGAGAAGCTACATGGATGAGGGATGGGGGAGGGGCCGCGTGGAACAAGGGAGGGGAGAGGCTGGGTGGTGCATAGGAGGGGAGAGGCTGCGTGGAACATGGGAGGTGAGAGGCTGCATATAACCTGGAAGGGGGATGGTGGGGAAGGATGTGCTGCATGAGACATATTGGGGGAGGATAAGCAACATGGGATTCAGGAGAATGGGGGTGAGGATGAGCTGTATGCAACATATGGATGTAAGATGAGCTGCATGGGACATAGCGGGAGTGAGCAGTATGGGACGTGGAAGGAGTATGAACAGTATGGGACATTTAATCTGCATACACATTTATATAGGGAACGTACTGTTCTGGTGATGTAGTGACGGTGGTTCTGATTATGTATTATTTTATTGCTGATGGTTCTGGTTATGTACTGACAGGGGTTATAGTAGTGTATTGATGTATTGATTGTTTTTGGTGATGTATTACTGTATTGACAATGGTTCTGGTTATGTACTGACAGTGGTTCTGGTGAGGTATTATTGTATTGACAGTGGTTCTAGTGATATGTAATTGTATTGACGGTGGTTCTGGTGATGTAGTCATGTGGATGCTGTAATCTTTAAAGGGAACCTGACCCCTAAAAATCACCCCCATCCTATTAATACCTGTCCCTGCACCATCTTTATGCTATTCTACCTATCCCTTTGTGTAAAAATTGTGTAGTTTGAAACTTTCAAAAAGTGATTTTGATACCTCTACAACTACGGCTTCTTGTCTCCTGAGAAGTCGCACAGGGCGTTCCCTGTGACTTCTTTTTGCGGCCTGTAGTGCTTTTACTTACGCCCCGATGGGCGTGATAAACCATTTGAATCCTCCTCGCCCTCCTCCATGGGCGGATCAGCCGATATGATGCTAATCGCGTCATTTCAGGCGCTGCTGACGTCTATACACCCTTTTGGTGTATCGACAGACCTCAAGCTGCGCATTGCGCATGCGTGAGGTATACTTTACGGCAGCTCATGTGATGAGCTGCGGTAAAGTACACCTCACGCATGCGCAATACTTACATCATTACCAGCCGCTGCATTTTAAAGGCCTTTCCCACGAACAAGGTTAATTTAAAGTTCATCTTAATAATAAGTAGACCCTGTAATGATAATAATTTCCACAATTGGATGTGTTTAAAAGAAAATGTTCCTGGGCTGAGATAAACTTATATATGTGTCCCTGCTGTGTACTGTGTAATGGATGTGTCTGACCGTACAGGGATTCTCTCGACACAGGAACATTATTTTTAAACACCTCAAATTATGGAAATTATTATTCCAAAATCTATTGATTAAAATGAACTTTAAAATTAATTTTGTTCATGTGAAAACCCCTTTAATAATTGGGATATAAGTCCCACATTCTTCTGATGATATGGTTTCCACAGGTCGGATTCCACCAATAAATAAGTGATCACCTATTGAACCTGTGGATCACTGGTAACTTGTTTTCACCAAAGAATCTCTTTAATATAAAGTACAATAATTGTACATCGCAGTTCTGCTGAGCGCAGAGTGATGTGCAGGAGCCGCCAATGTAATGGGTATAATAACAGCTACCAGGTATTTACATATAGCTGAAGGGTGGGTGGGCCCCTAAAATCAATTTCCCTGGTGGGCCCCAGACACCCCAGTCCGACCCTGAGTCACTGTGTACATACATTACATTACTTATCCTGTACTGATCCTGAGTTACATCCTGTATAATACTCCAGAGCTACACTCACTATTCTGCTGGTGCAGTCACTGTTTACATACATTACATTACTTATCCTGTACTGACCCTGAGTTACATCCTGTATTATACTCCAGAGCTGCACTCACTATTCTGCTGGTGCAGTCACTGTGTACATACATTACATTACTGATCCTGTACTGATCCTGAGTTATATCCTGTATTATACTCCAGGGCTGCACTCACTATTCTGCTGGTGGAGTCACTGTGTACATACATTACATTACTTATCCTGTACTGATCCTGAGTTACATCCTGTATAATACTCCAGAGCTACACTCACTATTCTGCTGGTGGAGTCACTGTTTACATACATTACATTACTTATCCTGTACTGATCCTGAGTTACATCCTGTATAATACTCCAGAGCTGCACTCACTATTCTGCTGGTGCAGTCACTGTGTACATACATTACATTACTTGTCCTGTACTGATCCTGAGTTACATCCTGTATTATACTCCAGAGCTGTACTCACTATTTTGCTGGTGGAGTCACTGTGTACATACATTACATTACTTATCCTGTACTAATCCTGAGTTATATCCTGTATTATACTCCATAGCTGCACTCACTATTCTGCTGGTGCAGTCACTGTGTACATACATTACATTACTTATCCTGTACTGATCCTGAGTTACATCCTATATTATACTCCAGAGCTGCACTCACTATTCTGCTGGTGGAGTGACTTTGTACATACATTACATTACTTATCCTGTACTGATCCTGAGTTACCTCCTGTACTATACTCCAAAGCTGCACTCACTATTCTGCTGGTGGAGTCACTGTGTACATACATTACTGATCCCGAGTTACATCCTGTATTATACCCCAGAGCTGCACTCACTATTCTGCTGGTGCAGTCACTGTGTACATACATTACATTACTTATCCTGTACTGATCCTGAGTCACCTCCTGTATTTGTGCTTTCTGTTCAGTTACCTTGTGCTTTAAAGCTGCCTTCCAGTTCTCTCATCTGGCAATCATCTCAGCAACTCCTGTTTGTTTCTACACTCTGCATATAATTCTTGGCTCAGACCTGCAGTTAACCATTAGTCTGCTGCAAGCATAACAAACTGTTCACGTTACTGCAGCAAAAGACTATATTTTCTTTCCATTGATAGTTTTAGTCCATGTAATAGTAGAATACTGTCCACAGGGGAAACCTTCCTAAGATAGCGTAAGTGCAAATACACAATACTGGAGAGGTGGTCCAGAAAAAGAGAAGCTCAAAGGATTCCAAATTAAAACAATGCTTTTATAAAATACATAAAAAAGGGTAAGAAGTCCAGCAAAGATAACTAAAGACAAGGGGCGTGAAAATGTATGAGGTTAACAAAAGGTAAGAAAATACCAAAAGCATATATATGGTAAGCATATACTCATAGATACAATATGTAAGAAATGATAAAGTGCGTAATAGTGCAATCAAACCTCCCAATCTGAAATACGTCTAGTTAGTTCTTTATTATATGTTTCACCTTCATTACTGGACCTAAAGACAACGGACCTGTAGGACGTTACTTGTCTTTAGGTATGTGCTTGATTTTTTAACCTTTTGTATGTTTTAATATTGTTTAATAAGAATTGTTATAATTTGGAATACTCCGAGCTTCTCTTTTTCGGGAACAGCTCTGAAGTCGTGCTGAGATCGTTGTAAGATCCTCGGGTTCAGATAGCTCTTTTTAAACGAGTAATGAATCCAATGCAAGTCAAGGGGAACTCACTTGGATTCGAGTACTGACACATCCGGTTAGAGCTGTCCGAATCTGAATATCTTACTACTCGCTCATCACTACTCTCCTGTATTGTGTATTTATATCTTCTTTGCAAACTACACGCCTCATCAGGCAAATTGCAACACCAAGAAGGAAATGTCTTGGAATTATGGGAACCACAGGATGGATGGACCTGATACTGATATGCAAATTATAGAAAAAAAATAGACAAAAGTAACATCTCGATTTATTCAGCATGGAGTATGAGCTTCACACACTGGAATCCCCAAACTTACAGCCTTGACTTCTTTGAGTAAGGTTATTAATGGTTGTCTAACCAATGTTTTGCCATGCTCAGTGCACATGGGCAGCAAATCATCAGGATCCGTTGCTGGCTTTTGCAGCTCTCTTTGCAATTGCTGACCAATGACATCCCAGACATGCTCAATGGGAGATGTGGCAGCACATTGAATGGGTTTTGCACTACTTGGATGACCTCTTTTTAATCTGAGTGTTTGCCCCTGTTAAAATATCAACAATTATACTCACTTCCGGTACCGGTGTCATTCCAGCAGTGTTGGCACTTGCTCTCCTGAGGCTTACGTGACGTTGCCCTGCACCCAATCAGCGCTGGATTAACTCTCCTCACCTTGGGACATATCAAACATCAAGAGGAATTGAATGGCCAGCCACAGCTCTGTCTTCCTCTTTATGATTGATATAACTGAAGGTGGGGAGAGCAATTCCAGCGCTGATTGGATGCAGGGCTTGAATAACTTAAAGGGGTTATCTATTAGCTGACACCTACTTGACTGTTGTTCCCGGTGCCAGTCCCCGCTGTTCATTCCCAACACAGAGCAGTCACAGACCGCTCCTGCTGGGGGCAGCATGGCGTAGCAAGCATAGCAGAGCGGAAGAACAGAGGTTTCTGTTATGCTCTGCTTTGTGAACGTCGGCGCATAGCCGATGTCAGGATGATTGACAGCCGGCTCCATGCTATCTGACCGGGTGAGCCGGCTGTGTGGAGAATCGGCCACCGAACCTGGCAACTCTACAGCGCCTCTTGTTTAACTCAGGCTAGTCAGGGAACCACCTGAGGATAAAAGCCCTGCAGCTGCCCTGTCAGTAATGGTTTATTAAGGCACCTCTTAGTTAGTGTGATATATACTTTCTGGTCCACGACATATATAGTACATATAATAACTGCCACCCCGTCACTGATAGAGGCCCCAAATAACCCCAAGCACTAATTGCTGCCACCAGTTCCTCATTTAATATAAGTCCAGTCCGTGAACAGACTTATATTGGGTCACAAACCAACCCAGGTAGTGTTACATAAGCACACAGACGTGGGGGGTCATGATCAAGATAAAAAGAGCAACTCAAGATTAAATTTATCACCCTATTGGTACACTAGAATAGTATTAATTATGTACAGTTATTATTAAGTTATTACAAAAGTTACAGTCAGTTATGCAAATAAAAGATAAATGAGATACAACATAGAATTACAGACACATGCGATCAGTTACCTTAATGCTGCCTTAATGCTGGGGTACCACAAGGGCAGCATGGGCCAACCCGGTTCCTGGGTACACTCTGGTTTTGATGAAATTATGTCCTTCAGAAGTAAACCAAGATGGAGACAAGATGGGACATTTTCATACTGTAAGAGGCTTTCCCATCTCACACCCATCTCCTGCCTCTGGGATGTCTCATAACTCCCACCCCCCTGAGTTGAGATATGAGATATACAAAAGTTATTATTGGCCATAACTTTGCCTGCAAATTTCATAGGCGGAAGACAATGCTCTCATATCTTCAGTTATGATTTTACCTATGCAATGATATAACACATGACTTCTTTGCTGGTACCCTACTGGCCAATCTCACGTTTAGCGGACCTACGATAGTCCCACACTTACATAAACATATGTGCTACGGATCGTCTGAATCTTCGATGCGATATTTATGCTTGACATTTTTATATGAGAGTCGGCTAATAATATCTTAAGATTATACTCTTGGAGTCTCTCAGTCTGGGCAATAATTGACTCTTCCATTAAGTCTGCAGACAAGAAATTTATTCTCACACCTGGATGGTGGATAATGGCAAGGAGATTTCTTTGTCCCCTAATCTCCATTTCATAGGAGCTCTATTGTGTGATCATTTGGTGTTTCCTCAGGTTGATTAACATATTCCCCTTCCCAGAGATGACTAGCCTCAGGCCTAAAGCTGTATAATTGGAGTGATGTATAGTGTGATCTGAACAAGATGGCTACTTGTAAGGAATCTATTAGTATCTGAACAAGATGGCTATTTGTAAGAATATTGCTTCCTTTCTTACAGGCTGTAAATCAGGGCTATATAGGTTGAGAAGCAGCCCCTCTGTAGTCGTGACGTCACTTGAAGTGGCAACATCACCGACAGAAGCTGTCTCAGACTGCTCCGTGTCAGCGGTGAACAGTGCCAGGCACAACAGGCGGGTAGGTATAGGATATCCTCTTTAATAATGTCTCGTGAGGCCCGGGAGAGCAAGTGCCAACACTGCTGGAATGGTGCCAGAAGTGAGTATGTGTTGTTATTTTAACATGGGCAATCATGGTAATTGAAAAGGGGATGTTAAGGTAGTGGCAATCCCTTTAAGATCACACACATTGTTCACAGTACCACAAACAACATTTAGCCTGCCTTTGTCATGTTGAAAAACAGATCCTGGGACATGTTGGTGAAATGGCCATACCACTGGTTCCATATCAACCAAATCAAAGCAATATCGAGCTCTCATCAATCATTAAGCCACGCTGAATCCGTGGCGGCATTTTAAGGACTCGTTAATTTATTCTTGCAAAAATATGATACTTCTAAGTCAGAATAACAGGATGTAAGGGTAGTTTGGATACACACTGATGACAGAATGTTTTGGAATTTATTTTCTCAGTTTCCAATTCCAGAATCTGTATCCGAGACATTCTGAGCAAACTGTCATTTCTTAAGCACCAGGCACCAGGTTGGCACGGAGCAAGGCTGACAATGAGTTTGGACCTAGTCTGTATAGAGAAAGCCAAGGATGAAAAGATTTCCCACAATCTCGCAATGTTTACAGTCAGACCGTCCAATTATCAGAAAATTGAACTCAATCCAGAATATGAATCACCATGAATCTCACATGAATTTTACTGGGAGAAGAGGAAAGTTCATTCTCTGTATATAACCTGCTCCGGACTGACAAAGTGACAGCTGAAACCTTTTGGGGAATACTTTGCATTTAATTACTTCCAAAGTTGTAACTTCACGTTTCTTAGCCTTAACGAGACACATCTGGCAGGGTCCTACATCCTGACATTTGGGCTGTGGTCACACGACCACAGATTCTCTCATCCGAGAGAATCAGATCGATTTATGTAATGGACACTCTGATCAAAGTGTGATCCGAGTGTCAGCTTAGTGTGATCCGAATTGCTCAGATGACAGAATTGGAGCATAAGTCGTCATACACTGTACCTCTCTGCGCTCACTCGGTGTCATGGCATCTTCTGACTCTGTTCACACTATCGAGTCTGATATGCAAACTTGTGCTTCTTTGTTGCTCATAGTTAGGATGTTCACTGGCCATCAGTCTTGCAGGAGTTAACTTTGTGAAGGCTGGAAATTTGTTGGTGGAGTTTTTGGTTGCTTCTGTCCTGTCTCCACCCTTTAAAGGGAAGGTGCCACCAAAAAAAAAAAAATTCAACAATTGCAAAAATGTAAAGTATTAATGTTTTGATTTGTTTTTACAATATTGTCATGTTGTTTTTATGGAGTAAAATATGAAAAATAATATAAAATGTTTGATATGTTCCACTTCGAAACACTAGGGGGAGCAGCTGCTGAAAATTTGGCATGAAAACCTAGTGTACAGCAGGCATGCATTACGACTGCTGAAAATCTGGGCTGGATTTGTTCAATGAGTGTGATGTCTCCTGCCCCCCTCCCTTTCTGGGTGTTAACAAATGGATAAAAGACAATGACATTTGGGGTCAATCACAGTGAGGAGCCATTTTGTTGAAGACACAGGGTGATACCGACACACAACTACATGCAGATCCTTACGCAGCAAGGTCTGATATTAGAGTGTCAGCTCTGCAGCCCAGGCCTGCATATACAGTATAGAGTGGACCCTGAAGTCTGATATTAGAGCGTCAGCTCTGCAGCCCAGGCCTGGATATACAGGAATATAGGGTACAGAGTGGACACTGAGGTCTGATATTAGAGTGTCAGCTCTGTGGCCCAGGCCTGGACTGAATATTGTCCTTGTGTTTTTACTATTTATTTTGTATATAATAAATGTAAATGTTTCAGCTTTATTCAGTAATTTGTATTTTCACTGTTGATGCAAATATAAAGGGTCGCCAGTCATGTGACATCTCATGTTATCCATTAGGTACCAGTGACATGTAACAGCAGAATAGTGACTGCAGCTCTGGAGGTGACTGGAGGATAAGACACGATGTAACAGCAGAAAAGTTGTTTCAGTTCTGGAAGTGACTGGAGGATAAGACAATGTAACAGCAGAATAGTGACTGCAGCTCTGGAGGATAAGACACGATGTAACAGCAGAAAGGTTGTTGCAGCTCTAGAGGTGACTGGAGGATAAGAGACGATGTCTTATTCTCCAGTCACCTTCAGAGCGGCAGTCACTATTCTGTTACACGAGGTCACAGAATACTGACTGCAGCTCTGGAGGATAAGACACGATGTAACAGCAGAAAAGTTGTTTCAGCTCTGGAGGTGACTGGAGAATAAGACAATGTAACAGCAGAATAGTGACTGCAGCTCTGGAGGTCACTGGAGGATAAGACATGATGTAACAGCAGAAAGGTTGTTGCAGCTCTAGAGGTGACTGGAGGATAAGAGACGATGTCTTATTCTCCAGTCACCTTCAGAGCGGAAGTCACTATTCTATTACATGAGGTCACAGAATACTGACCGCAGCTCTGGAGGTGACTGGAGGATAAGACACAGTGTAACAACAGTAAAGTTGTTGCAGCTCTAGAGGTGACTGGAGGATAAGACACGATGTCTTATTCTCCAGTCACCTTCAGAGCGGCAGTCACATTACATGAGGTCACAGAATACTGACTGCAGCTCTGGAGGATAAGACATGATGTAGCAGCAGAATAGTGAGCGCAGTTCTGGAGGTGACTGTCTCTCTCCCCATTTGTGCTGTCTCCACCCCGCTATGCCTGGTCTCTCTCCCCATGTGTGCTCATCCCCGGTGCCCGGTCTCTCTCCCCATGTGTGCTCATCCCTGGTGCCCGGTCTCTCTCCCCATGTGTGCTCATCCCCGGTGCCCGGTCTCTCTCCCCATGTGTGCTCATCCCCGATGCCCGGTCTCTCTCCCCATGTGTGCTCATCCCCGATGCCCGGTCTCTCTCCCCATGTGTGCTCATCCCAGGTGCCCGGTCTCTCTCCCCATGTGTGCTCATCCCCGGTGCCCGGTCTCTCTCCCCATGTGTGCTCATCCCCGGTGCCCGGTCTCTCTCCCCATGTGTGCTCATCCCGGTGCCCGGTCTCTCTCCCTATGTGTGCTCATCCCTGGTGCCCGGTCTCTCTCCCCATGTGTGCTCATCCCCGATGCCCGGTCTCTCTCCCCATGTGTGCTCATCCCCGGTGCCCGGTCTCTCTCCCCATGTGTGCTCATCCCCAGTGCCCGGTCTCTCTCCCCATGTGTGCTCATCCCCGGTGCCCGGTCTCTCTCCCTATGTGTGCTCATCCCTGGTGCCCGGTCTCTCTCCCCATGTGTGCTCATCCCCGATGCCCGGTCTCTCTCCCCATGTGTGCTCATCCCCGGTGCCCGGTCTCTCTCCCCATGTGTGCTCATCCCCAGTGCCCGGTCTCTCTCTCCCATGTGTGCTCATCCCCTCTCTCTCCCCATGTGTGCTCATCCCCTGTGCCCGGTCTCTCTCCCCATGTGTGCTCATCCCCTGTGCCCGTTCTCTCTCCCCATGTGTGCTCATCCCCTGTGCCCGGTCTCTCTCCCCATGTGTGCTCATCCCCTGTGCCTGGTGTCTCTCCCGCTATGCCTGGTCTCTCTCCCCATGTGTGCTCTCTCCCCCTGCATGTCTGTTCCCATGTCTCTCTCTCCCTGCATGTCTCTTCCCTCATGCCTGTCTCCCCCCCATGTGTGTATTCTTTCTTATGTCTGCTGTCCCCCTGCGGGTGTCTCTCTCTCTCTGCCCCAGCATGTCACTCTTTCTCTCCCCCTGCGTGTCTCGCTCTCTCTGTCCCCCTTAGTGTCCCTTCTAATGTCTGCTCTCCCCCAGCGTGTCTTCTCTCTCCCTGCATGATCAGAGCACGGTGTGATGATCACACTCCTGTCGCCTGATCACTGCAGGCCGGCGGGAAGCGGTGATAGCATCGCCTTGTACTATGTTTCCCTCACACCAGCTGGGCTCTGCTCCCTTGTACTATACTCCCCTCACACCAGCTGGGCTCTGCTCTCTTGTACTATACGCCCCTCATCCCAGCTGGGCTCTGCTCCCTTGTACTATGTTTCCCTCATCCCAGCTGGGCTCTGCTCCCTTGTACTATGTTTCCCTCACCCCAGCTGGGCTCTGCTCCCTTGTACTATGTTTCCCTCACCCCAGCTGGGCACTGCTCCCTTGTACTACACGCCCCTCACCCCAGCTGGGCTCTGCTCCCTTGTACTATTTTTCCTCACCCCAGCTGGGCTCTGCTCCCTTGTACTATGTTTCCCTCACCCCAGATGGGCTCTGCTCCCTTGTACTATGTTTCCCTCACCCCAGCTGGGCTCTGCTCCCTTGTACTATGTTTCCCTCACCCCAGATGGGCTCTGCTCCCTTGTACTATGTTTCCCTCATCCCAGCTGGGCTCTGCTCCCTTGTACTATGTTTCCCTCATCCCAGCTGGGCTCTGCTCCCTTGTACTATGTTTCCCTCATCCCAGCTGGGCTCTGCTCCCTTGTACTATGTTTCCCTCACCCCAGCTGGGCTCTGCTCCCTTGTACTATGTTTCCCTCACCCCAGCTGGGCACTGCTCCCTTGTACTACACGCCCCTCACCCCAGCTGGGCTCTGCTCCCTTGTACTATTTTTCCCTCACCCCAGCTGGGCTCTGCTCCCTTGTACTATGTTTCCCTCACCCCAGATGGGCTCTGCTCCCTTGTACTATACTCCCCTCACACCAGCTGGGCTCTGCTCTCTTGTACTATACGCCCCTCATCCCAGCTGGGCTCTGCTCCCTTGTACTATGTTTCCCTCATCCCAGCTGGGCTCTGCTCCCTTGTACTATGTTTCCCTCACCCCAGCTGGGCTCTGCTCCCTTGTACTATGTTTCCCTCACCCCAGCTGGGCACTGCTCCCTTGTACTACACGCCCCTCACCCCAGCTGGGCTCTGCTCCCTTGTACTATTTTTCCCTCACCCCAGCTGGGCTCTGCTCCCTTGTACTATGTTTCCCTCACCCCAGATGGGCTCTGCTCCCTTGTACTATGTTTCCCTCACCCCAGCTGGGCTCTGCTCCCTTGTACTATGTTTCCCTCACCCCAGATGGGCTCTGCTCCCTTGTACTATGTTTCCCTCATCCCAGCTGGGCTCTGCTCCCTTGTACTATGTTTCCCTCATCCCAGCTGGGCTCTGCTCCCTTGTACTATGTTTCCCTCATCCCAGCTGGGCTCTGCTCCCTTGTACTATGTTTCCCTCACCCCAGCTGGGCTCTGCTCCCTTGTACTATGTTTCCCTCACCCCAGCTGGGCACTGCTCCCTTGTACTACACGCCCCTCACCCCAGCTGGGCTCTGCTCCCTTGTACTATTTTTCCCTCACCCCAGCTGGGCTCTGCTCCCTTGTACTATGTTTCCCTCACCCCAGATGGGCTCTGCTCCCTTGTACTATGTTTCCCTCACCCCAGCTGGGCTCTGCTCCCTTGTACTATGTTTCCCTCACCCCAGATGGGCTCTGCTCCCTTGTACTATGTTTCCCTCATCCCAGCTGGGCTCTGCTCCCTTGTACTATGTTTCCCTCACCCCAGATGGGCTCTGCTCCCTTGTACTATGTTTCCCTCATCCCAGCTGGGCTCTGCTCCCTTGTACTATGTTTCCCTCATCCCAGCTGGGCTCTGCTCCCTTGTACTATGTTTCCCTCATCCCAGCTGGGCTCTGCTCCCTTGTACTATGTTTCCCTCACCCCAGCTGGGCTCTGCTCCCTTGTACTATGTTTCCCTCACCCCAGCTGGGCACTGCTCCCTTGTACTACACGCCCCTCACCCCAGCTGGGCTCTGCTCCCTTGTACTATTTTTCCCTCACCCCAGCTGGGCTCTGCTCCCTTGTACTATGTTTCCCTCACCCCAGATGGGCTCTGCTCCCTTGTACTATGTTTCCCTCACCCCAGCTGGGCTCTGCTCCCTTGTACTATGTTTCCCTCACCCCAGATGGGCTCTGCTCCCTTGTACTATGTTTCCCTCATCCCAGCTGGGCTCTGCTCCCTTGTACTATGTTTCCCTCATCCCAGCTGGGCTCTGCTCCCTTGTACTATGTTTCCCTCATCCCAGCTGGGCTCTGCTCCCTTGTAATATGTTTCCCTCATCCCAGCTGGGCTCTGCTCCCTTGTAATATGCTGTCCTCACACCAGCTGGGCTCTGCTCCCTTGTACTACGGTATGCTTCCCTCATCCCAGCTGGGCTCTGCTCCCTTGTACTATACTTCCCTCACTGCAGCATCCATGTATTGTACTCCTCTCTGTGCACATTCACAATACTCCCCTCCCCCAGCTTTGCTTTCATATTCTCCCATTTTCCATTGCCTGTGCAGTAAAGATATAGACCCTCACATCTGCACTGTTTAGTCTCCTCAGTCCTGGCCTCGCAGCTGCTCTCTTCTCCACTGCTGGCAGCTCTTTTCCTCAGGTCCAAGCTGCTCCAGAATGTGCCGACTGTCGCCCCCATAGTATGTATAATACAGGAAGTAAAAAGCTTCCAGTTACAGGTCCTCAGCAGTGAAGCCGTGGGCCACAATGAAATGGCACCTAACCACACCTACATCTGTGAATTGGGCAGCCCACAGAGGCGTGCCCAGTTCACAGCTAATTTGGCTACAATGTTACAGATAGGGTCGGCATCCGACTGCTGAAGTCTATGTCCAGGGCTGCCATGTTTGCAGGAGTGTAAGTGTCCCTGTAGTAACTCTTAGGGTGTGTGCCCACATAGTGGTTTAGTGACGTTCAAATCGTCAGTAAACCACTGGAAAATTCAAGGAGCCTAGACTCCTGAGCTCAGAAGTCACCAGCGGTTTTCCAGCGGTTTCTCAGCGGTTTCCCAGCGTTTTTTCCAGCGTGTGCACAGCGTTTTACAGTCGGTTTTTCCAGCGGTTTTTCCGGCGGTTTTCTATGGAGGATTTTGTCCATGGAACTGCTCAAAAACCGCTGAGAAGAATTGACATGTTGTATGCTGCTAAACCACTGGGAAACCGCCCAACCGCTGGCAGATCTGCTCACATAAACCCACTATGTGTGCACAGTGTTTTCTAAATTACATAGGGTTACTTGTAAGTCCTAAAGCTGCTAATGATTTACATAAATTTAAATAAAACCTATGCTAAACCGCCGGCGGTTTTCGCTGCTAAACCGACACTAAACCACTATGTGGGCACACACCCTTACACTTCTGGAAAGCAAGATGGCAGCCCCCATTGGCAGCAAAAAAAGTTAATAAAAAATAAACTATAAATACTGGGCACTTGAAAATATCTTCTAACAATAAGGAATTGAACATTTTTATTTATATTAAATTATATAAAAACGCGGCACCTTCCCTTTAAAGGGGATGTTAATAAAACTTTACTGCATTCTTTCAAAAACAGCGCCACCTCTGTCTACAGATTCCAAGAGGTATTACAGCATACACCCATTCACTTAAATGGAGCTGAGATGCAATATCATGAGCAACCTGTAGACAGGGATGGTGCTGTTTGTGAAGGAAATCAGCCATGTTTGTAGAATTCTGGACAACCCCTTTAAGTATGGTGGAGCCCAGTCTCCTATGCTGATTATAGCTTCAGCTTTGCTCCAGTGATACCGGTCCTGTGCTTGGTGTTTCGGTTATTTGGTTACAGTTGCTACTAATCTGGTGTTTGGTGGAAACTTAATTATATTTTTATCTGTTCCTTGCACTTGTTTTCTCCCTTGTCACATATTGTATTCTCCCTGTGTGTGTGCATGGCGCTATGAGCCTGAGTTTTGGTTCTCCCCTGTCTGTCCTTATCTGTGGGTTTCTTTACTCCCAACTCCAGGGGGAAGGGGAGTGGGAATCAGTTGAGGGCCGTTCAGGAGCAGGGTCAGGTTGGTGACTCAGGCCTCTCTACCATCAGGATTAGCCCTTAGTTAGGGGGTAGTTCAGGGCTCCCTAGCTTGGAGGGCAGATCAGGCGCCCTGGTTTCCCTTTTCCCCCCTGACCACATGACAAAGGTGAGGAAAAAATAAAGAACATCCTCTCAATTTTGTGAGTTGGATGATTTCCACGCACTCATAGACTGAATGGGCGAGTCTCGTCTGAATTGCACAGCAAATTTTTTCACTGACAAATACTGTTAGTGAAACAAATTGGGCATCAGCGCTGTGCCATTGATTAACATTGGTCAGAATGCTATCGGATACAAAAATCGGATAAAACTCATTCAACGTATATGCTCGTGTGAGTGAGCCCTTAAAGTGCTACTGTCGGGGTGCAACTGCTAATTCTGCATCCCGAAGCGCCATGCTATGAACTACTGCATATTGCTTTAAATGTGTTTTCATACTACGCATGAAGCTTACCACTGTGGCATATAACATTACCAACTCTCCTATGCCAGTCTTTTCCTGCCTGGTATGAAAGCCTCAGAGGGTGCAGATATATCAATTAATTTATGGCAGTGGTGGAGAAAGTGCATTAAGAATAAAGAATTTGGGACCATATTTATGAAGCTCATCGGATAGTGATTGATCAAAGTCATTCAGCGAAGAACAGCACTGTCACCGCAATGCAATGGAGAATTCTTTTTAATTTAAAAATCAACATAATGCGCCATGTGTACAGATATAGACAAGTTTCAGGCTATAATTGCAGAGTCTTTTGCCAAAATTATCCGGTGCACTGAGAGGGAGTCAAAAACGTCTTTTAATGAAAAAAGAAATCTTTAAGCAATTAAAATAAGTTATTCTTTATAGAGGATCATTTTCATGTATAGTTTGGCGATAGTAGGAACAGCATGATGTAGGTAGGGGTTGAGAGCCTGATTCCAGTATTTGTGGTGTAGCTAAAAAGTGACAAAATGTGTACTGTAACACTGGTGGGTATGGACATAATGTGGCAGGGGCCAGGCTTATCCAGGAGGGGCATGGCCAAGTGTCTACCGGGTCTTCTGATGGTAAGAATAGGCTGAGCTGCTGGACATCACCAGGTACCACTCCAGGTCGGTACCCGAGACTGCAGAATCTGACCGGACAGTCAGGGATGCAAGAACTAGGTAGATAAGGGCTAAACAAAGGTATAGGCAGATGGCCCAAGGATGGAGTAGGCAGCACAGGATCGGAGTACAGCACCAAGGGTAGAAACGGAGAGATCAGACAGGATGTATATACAAGCCAGGTCAAACACAGGAGAAACAATATAAGGTTAGAACATGACTCAAGGAGATGAGCAACAAAGAGGGTGGAGTCACCTGATATATCACCTGCTAGCATGTGATAGGCTGGGGAAACAACAATCTGCAGGACAGGGTAGATACAAATTCTGGCAGTATTTGGTCGCACCCCACTATGATTCACCGCCAGCACAAGGGAACTCAGGGCATTTGGCAGGGATGGGTGGAGCAGAGTGAAACACACGGCAAGTAGGGCGGCGCTTAGAGGTCATGTAAGTGGCCGTGTAACACACACAATAGGGCATCACCTGGGGACTATATGTTGTAAAAATAGTATGATATTCCTCACTTGGCTGGGTTGTGTCATGCACAACTTCTATGTAGGTATTGACACCAGCTGCTGCTCCATATGCTGAAATAAAACCAGCAGTAAATGCAATAATTGAAGGGTATATACAGATAAATCTGGTACCCTGCATTTTTCATGGATATATTGTAGTTTTAAAGATAGGAAACTGAATTTGTCTTTGATTATTTACCAAATTGTTCATATAAAAACGACCGCTATATGGATGTACAAAACTGACACAAGGACGACACAAAGATTCTATATGACACACCCTCCCCAGGGCCGTGGGGATCTCGGAAACTGGGCTAACAGTTCTGCTGTGGGAGTCACAGGGGTCGAGACCCGGCTCCGTGACCCTGGCGGTGTCAATAAAAGTTCGGGGAATAGGGTTTTGGGGATAGTTGTCGTGACGCCATTCGTGGTATTTGGCTGTTGAGAGCCCGTGCTGTGGTGCAGGACCTCCAGGGATGATGGGAGTGCAGCTCCATGGGTGGAGTGGTTCCCCGGGGCAGCCGGTAAAGTCTATGGCGGTGGTAGGCCATTGGGGTGCAGGACTGAGGGCGCGGAATAACTGACAGACACACAATACATAGTCTCTGTTACCTTTACTGGCAGTAGTAGCAGGTTTAGTCCAGGGTACCGTTCACAGGAGATGTTGGGAGTCTGGGTGGCCTGGAAGCAAGTTGGAGATCTCCTCAACCGGTGAGTTCTGAGGCCTCCCTGTTGCGCTACTCTTGGCTGGTCCTGCCTGCCTGTAGATAGTTGCGACCCTCTCTTCCTGCGTAAAGTCTCTCACCTGTATTGCAGGCAGCTTGAGCCCCTCCCAGGATACCACTTCTCTGGTTACTGTCCCTGAGCTCTCTGATGCTGCTTTGCTTTCTGGGCTTTGTTGTGGCTGGAAGACTTGGAATCTCCCACCTTTTGGTTTTGGCTGCTGGGCCTGAAATACCCTCACAACCTCGTACTCTGGTGTCCGCTTCTGGCGCTCTGCACTGGGATGAGCCCGGTCACTGGCTCCCCTCCCCAGGCTGTCTCCTCTCACTCCTCAGACCCTCTCCTATGGGTCCCTCACGCTTGCTAGTCTCTGTCCCGGGACGAGCCTTACTCTGCTCCAGTCTACAGGACCTCTTCACAGCCCTCCTAGGAACTGAACTCCCTCATTCCGCCCCCAGGCCAGAATTTATAGGGGAGCTCCCCTGAAATCGGGTTGCAGAGCTCCCCTTTCTGGTCTGGAGTCAGGAATAGTGTTGCATGCTGTGGGCTTACCTGGTGTGGATACCCCTTCTTGCTTCCAAGCACGACATTACCCCCCGAGGGAGGAAACACCATTGTGTCAACCGGACTCTTGGGTGCAACATGTACAGATGAAAAGTCATCATTATTTTCTGGACGGAAAATGGTCGATTTTGCAAACATTGGTGTGAACTCAGGCTTAGGCTATGTGCACACGGCGCCTCATGAATGGAACATAAAGCACAGCAACATCAAAACAACATTGCTAAATTCCTTCTCCCTACAAGGGATCATCGGCCGCTGTGTTCTAGAACTTTCATATTAGAAAATTTCTCTTAAATGCTTCAGCAGGACACCGCAGCCTGACAGAAGTGTAATTCTGGAGATTATAAACTGTTTAACCTTCTATGTCCTTGGCGGACGGCTCCAACAGAAAAGAAGAAATCATTTCAACTGTGCGGAGAAACGACGTATGCAGCATAATGAACCGGGAGCCGAAGATGCGGAAAATGTGATCTTGTGTGGGATGTCTTGTCCTGTCCACACCAGCGGTAAATTGTGTTTTATACAGGGCAGCCTGATTGCCTCGCTCCTGCCCTGTATAAAACACAATTATCTGAGAATAGGAAAGTAAGCGATGGGGAAATGATGGCGATTCCAAAGAAGCTTTTATATCCAATGAGACTATTCACAGAAGAACACAAGGCACCGACCCGAGAGGTGAAAAATATCCCACTAAACCCATCTGCAGAATGTTAAGGGTTAATGGGGCAATACTGAATGAAAATAAACGTCAAAATCATTGATTTGCTCACAAGGCGTCCTTCACACACTATTTTATTGTAATTTTTCTCTTGCAAGAATTGCCATGAAAGTGCTGTGGGGGTTTTTAAGAATTTTTTGCAGCTTCCATTGGGCTTATTTTTTTGTGCTGTGTTTGACATCTACAGAAAAGCAGCACATATAGGGGAACACGCAAAGGTAGACACACACACAGACAGACAGACACACATAGACACTTTCTCACCCTGTCCGGCGACCCCACGATGATACCGGTGATTCTCCCTCCTTGCACCGGAGGGAGCTGTGTTTACCGATCTTCCAGATCCTGTGCATCATGTGATAACCTGAGTTACGTGACCAGTCACATGCTGCAGGTCCTCGAAGCTTGATAGAAGGAATATAATGTAGTGCTGGGGTAGAGCAGTATATTAGGACAACATGTAAGGTGGCAAACCTCTATTAACCCTTTATGCTCCACAGCGCGTTTCGATAGCATAAAACTATCCTCATCAGGTGGTAGCATTAACTTTTGTCCTAATATACTCCTCTACCCCAGCTCTCCTCAGACAGCTGCATTATATTCCTTCTATTTTCCACATCTCTCCTGGAGGGTAGGCGGCAGGAGTTGCTCCAGACTTAATAATCCAACATCGGTGAAAGGACCGATGGACTTCCAGTTTCTCTCGATCACATGACAGCAACCTGGAAGAGCTGCAAGGAGCGTCCTCATCTCCATGCTAACAACTGGGGTTGTGCATGTGTGCACAACCTTTTGAGGTGAGAGATCACTCGGCCTCAGCACTTTATAGCCCACTGGACCACCAGGTGGCACTCATTTTGTGATGAGCACATGGAGTAGGGTACTCGGACACCGGGATGGATTTGATGGCTGTGACGGGGAATCATAGGTGGTCGGGTTCCCGGTTCCGTGCCCTGGCTGTCATTTGTTTGGTGGGGGAAATATTTACAAGGATAAATAGTCCGTAACGCCACCTGTGGACCCTGGTAATGTTGGTAGCAGTGCTGAGGGCAGGCTACTGAGGTGATGGGATGCAGCTTAGTGTAGTACAGCTCCCCACAGGTGGAGCTTTACCTCAGGGCCTCAATGATGGATGAGGGGAGTAGTTGTTCTTACCCCTCTGAGGATGCTGAATTACCGGGATTCGCGGTAGGCTCATTGGGGAGGGGAGTATTGCTGCGTTTTTGTTTTGGAAATTGCTGTAAAAAACATCACAAATGGACTTGGGAATACCCATCCGTTTTTCATGCTTTTTTTTTTGGGCGGGGGGATGGGGTTAGAATGGAGTCTATGGGGAAAATGCAGCCCAAAAACTAGAATGTTAATTGACAGTCACTTGTATAAATGCAGGCGATTTCTGCAACAAAAACGCACATGTGGGCACAGCTTTTGGAAAATCGCATAGACTTTCATGTTAAAGCGAACCTGTCACCCCCTCCAGGCATCTAAAAATAACATAGCCACCTTCTGCACCATTTATGCTCACCTCCGATGCCGACACTGTTTGAGCAGTGTCAGAGCTTTCTCTCCTGGGGCTCACATGACATTATTACGTCATGTGAGCCCTGCACTCACCAGCGTTGACTTTCCTCTTCCCATCTTCAGACCAATCGAGCATCAAGAAGAAGAAGGAACTGTGGTTGCCTGCTCATTTTGTGTTGATGTTTGATATGTTTGAAGGAGGGAGAGAGAAGCTAAAGATGAAGGGCTCATATAATGTAACAACATCATGTGAGCCCCAGGAGTGCATGTGCCGACACCTCAGTATAAGTGTTGTTATTTTACCAAAGACAAATGCTCAGATTGAGAACCCGATGTTTTTCTCTGAAATGTTGCAGTGTTTCAGAGTCAAACACACCTGGCTAAAGTCAAACAGCCATCGTCTCATACATGATGCCTGTAGATTTGGCAGCATGTATTAGCTGTCACGTTCCCTTTACTTCCCGGTGATAGACATCTTATCAAATGCCTACAGGTCTGTAACATGGACCCATAGGCAATGTAATAACTTGAAACTCATGGGCCTCGATGCAAAAGTTCCAATAGAGCCCCCAATTATTGCAAATCTTTATTAGTATTAGTCTTTTTCTATAGGCCAAAGGGACTTTTGGGGTCCCCTAGGCTCCAGGGTGATTGCAACCCCTGCACCTGTTGTAGTTACACCCCTGCCCATAGGGTATCGCTACTTTTTAGTGATCACTTTATTTTTTCCTCACTAGGGTATGATCAATACACCATATTTTGAGCAGGTTTACTAAGAAAAAAAAATTATGAAAAAAAAACAACAATCAGAAGACTCATCCTATTAATCTGTAGACAACTCGCTGTTCATATGTTCAGGCTTTTGAACAAATTTTAAATGCTTCAAACATTCAGAGATGCTAAGTGTAACATCTATATTCTTCTGATAGAGGTCAATGAGAATGCTAACATGACAACCACTAAACCACCGCATGACCTGCTCTTCCTCACCTACTGCATACTCACCTATCCCTTGTAGACTGTGAGCCCTCGCATGCAGGGTCCTCTCTCCTCACCTACTGTGTCCTCACCCATCCCTTGTAGACTGTGAGCCCTCATGGGCAGGGTCTTCTCTCTTCACCTACTGTGTCCTCACCCATCTCTTGTAGACTGTGAGCCCTCGTGGGCAGGGTCCTCTCTCCTCACCTACTGTATCCTCACCCATCCCTTGTAGACTGTGAACCCTCATGGGCAGGATCCTCTCTCTTCTCACCTACTGTGTCTTCACCCATCCCTTGTAGACAGTGAGCCCCCGCAGGCAGAGTCCTGTCTCCTTACCTACAGCATCCTCACCCATTCCTTGTAGACTGTGTGTCCTTCTGGGCAGAGTCAATAAAATTATAGATACATAAAAATGAGCACTCAGTGGGGAATGCGGGGGGAGTGTCTCAGGGGTTCCCCCTGAGAGGAAATATAGGCTGGAAATATACTATCCTACTTACATGCGAGTCTCCCGAATGATAATCGGATCAGTGACCCTGAACGGCCTCTACCTCTCTGGACGGGGGTGTGATGCTGCACGAAAACTCAAGCAGCTAACATTCCCGTCCAGAGAGGGAGAGGCTGTTCAGGGTCACTGATCCAAGTATCATTCGAGAGACTCGCATGTAAGTAGGATAGTGTGTTTCCACCCTAAATCGACAAGTTGCTGATACTCCTTCAAGCCATACATCCAGGTCCTCTCCACCTCCCACCGATTCCAACTGAAAAATATTATTTCCTTAATACGTACCGTACATTCCTTAACCAAAGTTCTGCAAAAACACTAGTTCTACCATGAAAACTTTCAAAAGGAACCTGAAGACTCACCTATTCCTACAAGCCTACAGCCTGCAGTGAACCTCAGTCCACTATACTGCCGCACGACCAGCTCTCCTCTCCTACTGTATCCTCACCCATCTCTTGTAGACTGTGAGCCCTTGCAGGCAGGGTCCTCTCTCCTCACCTACTGTATTCTCATCCATCTCTTGTAGACTGTGAGCCCTCGCGGGCATGGTTCCTTCTCTCCTACTGTATCCTCATCCATTCCTTGTAGACTATGAGCTCTCGTGGGCAGGGTCCTCTCTCCTCACCTACTGCATCCTCACCCATCCCTTGTAGACTGTGAGCTCTCGTTGGCATGGTCCTCTCTCCTCACTTACTATATCCTCCCTTATTCCTTGTAGACTGGGAGCCCTTGTGCTCAGGGTCTTCTCTCCTCACCTACTATATCCTCACCCATGCCTTGTAGACTGTAAGCCCTTGTGGGCAGAGTCCTTTCTCATTAACCTACTGTATCCTCACCCATCCCTTGTAGACTTTGAGCCCTCAAGGGCAGGGTCCTCTCTCCTCACCTACTGTATCCTCACCCATCCCTTGTAGACTTTGAGCCCTCACGGGCAGGGTCCTCTCTCCTCACCTACTGTCTCCTTACCCATCCCTTGTAAACTGTGAGCCCTCGCGGGCAGGGTCCTCTCTCCTCACCTACTATATCCTCCCTTATTCCTTGTAGACTGGGAGCCCTTGTGCACAGGGTCCTCTCTCCTCACCTACTATATCCTTACCCATGCCTTGTAGACTGTGAGCCCTTGTGGGCAGGGTCCTTTCTCATAAACCTACTGTATCCTCACCCATCCCTTGTAGACTGTGAGCCCTCGCGGGCAGGGTCCTCTCTCCTCACCTACTGTATCCTCACCAATCCCTTGTAGACTGAGCCCCCGTGGGCAGGGTCCTTTCTCATTACCTACTGTTGTGGCGCCCCGCAACGAGTGCGTCACAGGAGGGTATTGCAGCCAAGACAGCAGCAGCAATATTCTCTGACTAAGCAATGACACGGTTAACTAAGAGATCCATACCCTACATGCATCATCAGCATAGAGGGCCAATCAGGTCCTGGTGGGCGGAGTGTAGTGGTAGTGTGTAGTGGAGAACTGAGTACAATTAGAGTTTAAAAAAGAGAACTCTCCGAGCAACGTAGGAGAAGGGGCTAACCAACCAGCTCTGCAACCTAGGAGAGGGGGCCTGCACAGTTCCGTGCAGCCCCCTGGCCATCACCCCGGTTGAGCACCCTTATTCCCGGTGCCTTAACAACCGATCTACGGGCATCCACATGTGGGTCCAAAAACATCCGTGCCCATCTACAGCCGGTTTGCTGGTACCGAAGCTAGGAGTCGTTTACCACTTCTATGCGAACCAGAGGAGTGGAGGGACCGCTTTACAGGAGCACCCCACCGCCGCCACACACAGTCGTCTAGCCAGCGGTGTACCCACCAAAAGGACCCAAGGCTCCCCAAAACACCCAGAACGTATACCCTGGGTAGGGCATTGAAGCAGTCTCCTTGTACCCGATCTGGCATTCCTGGGCGACAACGGCAACACAACTAGTTAGAATGGAGGAACACCGCGGATCTCTGAGAAACACTGGTCATTGCTAAGTCCACCCAGTCCACTACCCATCACTGTAAGCCATGTACTGCCTGCTGGTTACAGTAAAGAACCCGTTACAGAGACTTCCAGTGTCCGTGCTTTCTTATGAACTGTCTGTCTCCGCGCACTAAGGTAACCGCAGCTGCCTCAGAACATCTTGTGCAGTTCCTGGCTTCGGGGATCATCGCTTAGCCTGTGGGGAGCGTTTCATCTTGCTGCATTCCATCCCCCGGAGGCCCTGCAATCTCGGTACAGTTACCGGAATACTCATAGGTGGCGTCACAAAACAAATTAACCCCTAATCTGTTCACCTAACAACGTCTTTATTTGATCAGCACCACCGGGCCCCACTACTGGCAGGCGCGGTCCATCCGTGACAAGGAGGAGGAAGAAAACGCCTGTCCCCCCGAGTCCCGGCTACGGTGAGTCACTGTATCCTCACCCATCCCTTGTAGACTGTGAGCCCTCGTGGGCAGGGTTCTCTCTCCTTACCTACTGTATCCTCCCCCATCCCTTGTATACTGTGAGCCCTCGTGGGCAGGGTCCTTTCTCATTAACCTAGTGTATCCTCACCGATCCCTTATAGACTTTGAGCCCTCACGGGCAGGATCCTCTCTCCTCAACTACTGTATCCTCACCCATCCCTTGTAGACTTTGAGCCCTCACGGGCAGGGTCCTCTCTCCTCACCTACTGTATCCTCACCCATTCCTTGTAGACTGTGAGCCCTCGTGGGCAGGGTCCTGTCTCCTTATCTACTGTATCCTCACCCATCCCTTGTAGACTGTGAGCCCTTGTGGGCAGGATCCTCTCTCCTCCTGTACATGTGTGCCTTGTATTCATAATTATTGTCCTTGTCTATGTATGCTCCTTTTCACATGTAAAGCACCATGGAATAAATGGCGCTAAGACGTGCTGTGGCCCAAAAAGCCGTGTATCATGTCATTTTATGATGTAGAAAAAAGAAGAACAGTGGGCATCGGATTTCTATAAATCTATCCCCTATGGTTGTACTGTGCAATGCAGCATTTCTGATATAACAAGAACATTCTGCAACCAATATGTGGCTAGTCCTGATGGTGGGTGCTCACCCTCACCATGCCGAAGGGTCTAGCAATGGTTGTAGGATTCTCCGGGCTCCTGCAGCATCATTCAGCAATAGGAAGATGCTTTCAAAATACTGGTGATTGCCGCTCTACGTGGATATCTGACATGTCGCCTAGTGCTATGTAACTGTTGCTGTCGGTCTTACTATGTTCTACTTGCTATGTGACAGAGAGTAGTGGGCTCCCAAATGTAGTTTTCGTTCTAATTGTAGAAGAACACAACCTGCAGGTCAGACTCCATAGATGATAAGCAGAAGGAAGGATTTCCTAGGGTGATGATTACACCATAAAGGCTGGAATGTAAGGGATGTAGTGTTGGAGCTCGGTCCTTCAGGACTGGTTACACGTCTCACATTGTCTATTTATTAGTTTCTATTACTGCATGTCTGGGGAATGTTATTGAATGGTTTGTATATCTTCTGCTGGCAACTTAGTGCTGAATATTTGGCACTGATCTGATTCCTAAACCTCCTCCTAACCCATCTGCAGTGTCATCCTCTACACAAGTGATATCTGTTAGTGATGAGCGAGCACTACCATGCTTGGGGGATGACTTCTTGAAACGAGCAGGTTGGATGCTCAAGTGTGGGTGACTCGAGTACTTAGTATGATGGAAGTCAATGGGAAACTCAAGCATTTTTTTGGCAGATCTTTTGGATAAATGCTCGAGTCCAAGTCCGTCCGAGCCTCCAACCTCCTCATTTTGAGTTCTGAACGCCCGAGCATGGCAGTGCTCGCCATCACTAATGTCTTTATCTATTAGTACAGCAAGTGAGACCCTTTTACTTAAGGCCCCGTTACATGGTACAAGATCATTAACTATATCGCTTAAACCTCACGGGTTTGGAGTCGTTGAAACAACATCGTTACTACCTCGTTGCGTGTGACTCAGATATGGTTACGATAAATCGTTGGATCATTGATTGCAGATTTGAGAACATGTTCTCAAATCAGACGATCCTCGATCAGCCAACCTGCTGCATCGTTGTGTGTGACACCGCGATAACGATGTCGTTCACGACTTCGCTCATTCACATCAGTGAACAAGTATCGTTCGCTGGGTTGTGTGAATGATAGCTGCTCACTACATATTTGGTGCATCGTCCACAATATTTACACGTGTGACAGCTCACCAACGATGTCAAAACGATGTCCTAACGACTGCGCGTTCACAAGATCGTTAGTGATATCTTAACAAGGTTGCAGCGTGTAACGGTACCTTTACAGACAGTTCATGATCAACCATTTGATCATGTGAAAAAAGATATCGTCAGCTGACACTATTAGTCCTCTCTTTTTTTTTCAACTACTCATTAATACTTGCTATGGTGATATTAAAAGAAGCGTGCGCACCCTCCATAATTCTTTATATTAGGGTTCATTCCTCCTAGCGTACATGGGATAGTTGCTTGATGATTTATAATAATTATATTATTGCTATTCTGGCCAGGGATGTGGAGTCGGAGTCAGGGAAATTGAAGAGTTGGAGTCGTATGTTTGGCTTACGCACTCCACAGTCCTGGTTCTGGCTTTGCTTCTGACAGTGCACATTATCTGAAAATTTAACCTAGCCATCTTAACAACAAAGCTTGTAGTGTAAAGCATGGTGCTAGAACTCCAGCCTGAGACTCTTATGATGTAACAGGGGGTTATTACCACCTTAAGGGCATCAAACAGCAGGATTTAGGGCTATAAAGTGAAGCCAGAGCATTTTAGGCACTTGGATGCTCAGTGCAATCATACCTTTACTTCAATGGTTCAAGGTTTGATTGCAGAGAAAACGTTTATAAAAGTTATGGCAAAGAAGGGAGGAAACAAATGAAGTGTGCAGCACAGCATCACTATGTGGGGTTGGATTTATTTGTATTACTCCCCTGTGTGCTCTAAGCCAAACCCTCCCCTCCCTCATTCTCTCTCCCTCCTTCTTTGTCACTCTTTACCAGGCTTGGGATGTCTGACATTCATAGCGCAATACCATTTGTCCTGTGCGCCCATATTTATCACTCCCGCCCTTCCTCCATCTCCTGCTTCTCATGGCTTCTCCTGTTATCCCGCGGTCACAAGCAGGAGAAGACCTCGCTCCCCTTCCCCCAGAATCTCAGCATGTCCTGAGCTCAGCTCTCTCCTCACAGTCACAAATCCAGGAGAGGAGACAGGGAGAGATCACAGATAACAATAGAGGTACCGTAATCTGTCCCAGTCTCTCCTCTCCTGGATCTGTGAGGAGAGAGCTGAGCTCGGGAGGTGCAGAGATGCTGGAGGGGCGAGGTCTTCTCCTGCTTATGACCGCGGGGAGAACAGGAGAAGCATTGACAAGCAGGAGAAGCTTTGATAAGCAGGGGTGGAGGGAGAGATAAGTTCGAGCACACAGGACAAATGGCATTGCGCTATGTCAGGTGTACTGTGCCTGGCATATAGTGACAGGAAGGGAGGGAAGAGAGTTTGGCTTAGAGTCCACAGGGAAGTAATACAAATAACCCAACCCCACATAGTGATGCTGTGCTGCACCATTCATTCGTCTCCTCCCCTCTTTGCCATAACTTTTTTAAAGGGAACCTGACCCCTCCAAATCGGTCCCCAGCCTCTAAAAACCTGTCCCTGCACCTTCCTATAAAGTTTCAAGCTATCCCTCTCTTTCCCTTTAGAGATTCTGTAAAGTGTAATTATCACCTTTATTACCTGAGAAATCTGTGGCTTCTGAATCCCGAGAAGTCACAGTGGGTGTTCCCTCTGGCTCCTTATCGCCACCTCCACTGTTGTTTTTTACGCCCCAATGGGTGTGAAAATGAATGATGATCATGTGTTGGATTACTGGGCGGGCTTAGCCGGAATGACGCAAATCGTGTCATTTCTGGTGCTATGACGTCGATACACCCTTTGGGTGCACGTACGGACCTCACTGTGCATTGCGCATGCGCGAGGTGTTATTTACAACACGTGCATGCGCAGCGGGAGGAGTATCGACGTCACATCGCCGGAGATGACGCGATTTGTGTAATTCCGGCTAAGCCCGCCCAGTGATCCGACACAGGATCATCAACATTCATTTTCACGCCCATTGGAGGAACACCCACTTTGACTCCTCGGGGATTCAGAAGCCGCAGATTTCTCAGGTAATAAAGGTGATAATTACACTTTACAGAATAGCTATAGGGAAAGAGAGGGATAGCTTGAAACCTTATAGGAAGGCGCAGATACAGGTTCTTAGAGGCTGGGGACTGATTTGGAGGGGTCAGGTTCCCTTTAAGCCTTTTCTCTGCAATCAAACCTTGAGTCATTGAAGAAAGGGTGTGATTGCATTCAGAATCTCAGTTCCTATAAGGCATCGGCTTCACTTTATAGCCCTAAATCCTCCTGGTTGGTTCCCTTTAATGTACCTGAACTGGAGTTGCTGATCATAGTTGGGAGCAGCCAAGGAGCACTCGAAACAAAAGAAAAAGGTGTCTAATCCTTAAAGGGATTCTGTCACCAGGTTTTTGCACCTAATCCCAGAGCAGGATAATATAGAGGCGGAGACCCTGATTCCAGCGATTTGTCACTGACAAGGTTACTTGATATAGTTTTTTTTTCCCAGCAGTAAAATATCACTAGAAAACAAGTAAACCCGCTGCCAGATAGACCAGCCATGCTCCTCACCACTGATTGGCAGCTTTCTGCCTATGTGCAGTGTGAGTGGGGCTATACATGGCTCAGCATTCAGATGACAGGTAGACCTACAGCAGATAAAACTGAGCTTAATCAAAACTACAGCAACCAGCTCAGTGAGTGATACATTGCTGGAATCAGGGTCACCGCCCCTACATCATGCTCCTCTCAAATAGGATAGCAAAATAACCTGGTAACAGATTTCCTTTAAACGATAGTCACTTATGACAGTCTACATAGTTAATAATCATCTAACAACAAGTGAACTAGTTACATTATTATTTCTGAAGCTATATTTATCAGTCCTCGCTTCCTATGTTGTATTTTTGGTATAAATATATAATGAGAGTAGAAATTAATTCAGATGTAGAGATTTCCACAGACAAAAGGCAAGGTGCACAGCGACAACAGGTGCTCCCTCCCGCTGCACATGGCTTTCCTGATCGGGTTTAGCATGTTCTCATTTTCTTGTCACTGTTTTTCCTATCTCCATGGTAACTGTCCTCATCACCGGCAACATAAATACTTTGGTTTCACCCATTAATGTCTGAATCATTTCTACTCCCATTGCTTTGCCTGCGCTATCCAAGTAGCTGCAAAACTACAATGCTCAGCGCGCTCCCGACTCTGGGAGTTCGGTTTTTGCAACAGGCAGAGTGCGACAAGTTGCAGGAATTTGTCCAAAAACATGAAGGTTTCCACCCACTGATATCAGGGTCACCTGGAGTCGTCATGTGTGAAATACAATAACCCAATAAGTAAAAGTCAACTGACAACAATATATTTCCAGCAAGTAACACGGCTTGAGACAACAAGATATTTCTAGCAAGTAACACGGCCTGAGACAACAAGACATTTACAGCAAGTGACACGGCCTGAGACAACAAGACATTTCCAGCAAGTAACACGGCCTGAGACAACAAGACATTTCCAGCAAGTAACACGGCTTGAGACAACAAGACATTTCCAGCAAGTAACACGGCTTGAGACAACAAGACATTTCCAGCAAGTAACACGGCCTGAGACAACAAGACATTTCCAGCAAGTAACACGGCCTGAGACAACAAGACATTTCCAGCAAGTAACACGGCTTGAGACAACAAGACATTTCCAGCAAGTAACACGGCTTGAGACAACAAGACATTTCCAGCAAGTAACATGGCCTGAGACAACAAGACATTTACAGCAAGTGACACGGCCTGAGAGAACAAGACATTTCCAGCAAGTAACACGGCCTGAGACAACAAGACATTTCCAGCAAGTAACACGGCTTGAGACAACAAGACATTTCCAGCAAGTAACACGGCCTGAGACAACAAGACATTTCCAGCAAGTAACACGGCCTGAGACAACAAGACATTTACAGCAAGTAACACGGCCTGAGACAACAAGACATTTACAGCAAGTAACACGGCCTGAGACAACAAGACATTTACAGCAAGTAACACGGCTTGAGACAACAAGACATTTCCAGCAAGTAACACGGCTTGAGACAACAAGACATTTACAGCAAGTAACACGGCTTGAGACAACAAGACATTTCCAGCAAGTAACACGGCTTGAGACAAGACATTTACAGCAAGTAACACGGCTTGAGACAACAAGACATTTCCAGCAAGTAACATGGCTTGAGACAACAAGACATTTCCAGCAAGTAACACGGCTTGAGACAACAAGACATTTACAGCAAGTAACACGGCTTGAGACAACAAGACATTTCCAGCAAGTAACACGGCTTGAGACAAGACATTTACAGCAAGTAACACGGCTTGAGACAACAAGACATTTCCAGCAAGTAACATGGCTTGAGACAACAAGACATTTCCATTGAGTAACACGGCCTGAGACAACAAGACATTTCCAGCAAGTAACACGGCTGAGACACAAGACATTTCCAGAAGTAACACGGCTGAGACAACAAGACATTTCCAGCAAGTAACACGGCTGAGACAACAAGACATTTACAGCAAGTAACACGGCCTGAGACAACAAGACATTTCAGCAGTAACAGGCTGAGTAAAAGTATTTCCAGCAAGTAACACGGCTTGAGACAACAAGACATTTCCAGCAAGTAACACGGCTGAGATAACAAGACATTTCAGCAAGTAACATGACCTGAGACAACAAGACATTTCCAGCAAGTGACACGGCCTTGAGAAACAAGACATTTCCAGCAAGTAACATGGCTGAGACAACAAGACATTTCCATGAGTAACACGGCCTGAGACAACAAGACATTTCCAGCAAGTAACATGGCTGAGACAACAAGACATTTCAGCAAGTAACACGGCCTGAGACAACAAGACATTTACAGCAAGTAACACGGCCTGAGACAACAAGACATTTCCAGCAAGTAACACGGCCTGAGACAACAAGACATTTCAGCAAGTAACACGGCCTGAGATAACAAGACATTTCCAGCAAGTAACACGGCTTGAGACAACAAGACATTTCCAGCAAGTAACACGGCTTGAGACAACAAGACATTTACAGCAAGTAACATGGACTGAGACAACAAGACATTTACAGCAAGTGACACGGCCTGAGAAACAAGACATTTACAGCAAGTAACAGGCCTGAGACAACAAGACATTTCCAGCAAGTGACACGGCTTGAGAGAACAAGACATTTCCAGCAAGTAACACGGCCTGAGACAACAAGACATTTCCAGCAAGTAACACGGCTTGAGACAACAAGACATTTCCAGCAAGTAACACGGCCTGAGACAACAAGACATTTCCAGCAAGTAACACGGCCTGAGACAACAAGACATTTCCAGCAAGTAACACGGCCTGAGACAACAAGACATTTCCAGCAAGTAACACGGCTTGAGACAACAAGACATTTCCAGCAAGTAACACGGCCTGAGACAACAAGACATTTCCAGCAAGTAACACGGCTGAGACAACAAGACATTTCCAGCAAGTAACACGGCCTGAGACAACAAGACATTTCCAGCAAGTAACACGGCCTGAGACAACAAGACATTTCCAGCAAGTAACACGGCCTGAGACAACAAGACATTTACAGCAAGTAACACGGCCTGAGACAACAAGACATTTACAGCAAGTAACACGGCCTGAGACAACAAGACATTTACAGCAAGTAACACGGCTTGAGACAACAAGACATTTCAGCAAGTAACATGGCTTGAGACAACAAGACATTTACAGCAAGTAACACGGCTTGAGACAACAAGACATTTCCAGCAAGTAACACGGCTTGAGACAAGACATTTACAGCAAGTAACACGGCTTGAGACAACAAGACATTTCCAGCAAGTAACATGGCTTGAGACAACAAGACATTTCCATAGAGTAACACGGCCTGAGACAACAAGACATTTCCAGCAAGTAACACGGCCTGAGACAACAAGACATTTACAGCAAGTAACACGGCCTGAGACAACAAGACATTTACAGCAAGTAACACGGCCTGAGACAACAAGACATTTCCAGCAAGTAACATGGCTTGAGACAACAAGACATTTACAGCAAGTAACACGGCTTGAGACAACAAGACATTTCCAGCAAGTAACACGGCTTGAGACAAGACATTTACAGCAAGTAACACGGCTTGAGACAACAAGACATTTCCAGCAAGTAACATGGCTTGAGACAACAAGACATTTCCATTGAGTAACACGGCCTGAGACAACAAGACATTTCCAGCAAGTAACACGGCCTGAGACAACAAGACATTTCCAGCAAGTAACACGGCCTGAGACAACAAGACATTTACAGCAAGTAACACGGCCTGAGACAACAAGACATTTACAGCAAGTAACACGGCTTGAGACAACAAGACATTTCCAGCAAGTAACATGGCTTGAGACAACAAGACATTTACAACAAGTAACACGACTTGAGACAACAAGACATTTCCAGCAAGTAACACGGCCTGAGACAAGACATTTCCAGCAAGTAACACGGCTTGAGACAACAAGACATTTCCATCAAGTAACACGACTTGAGACAAGACATTTCCGGCAAGTAACACGGCTTGAGACAACAAGACATTTCCAGCAAGTAACACGGCTTGAGACAACAAGACATTTACAGCAAGTAACACGGCTTGGGACAAGACATTTCCAGCAAGTAACACGGCTTGAGAAAACAAGACATTTCCAGCAAGTAACATGGCTTGAGACAACAAGACATTTCCAGCAAGTAACACAGCTTAAAGTGATTCCAATTATACATGCAATGAACTGCAGTCAGTAATGAGGTAATGATTTAAATTTGAGAAAAGTTAATTACACACTTCAAATATGCGCAGAACCCTGGAAAATATATAATCTCTCAGCTGTCTGAAGAGAGTTAACTATGTGAATATGGCTTCAGCATACTAACAGGAATTGGACATTCGGGCGCTGATGAACTGCCGTCATGTAAAATGTTGCTGGTGTAAATGATATCAAGTGGTTCTGTTCTTACTAAAACCACAGCCAATTTTTTTAAAGCGGCATAAAACAGAATACGGCCAACTTGCATTGGATGCCATATGCTAGTCTGACTCTGTCTTTAGGCCAAAGATACACTAAGCGAGACGCATGCAAGATACTCGCTCAAGTCTCGCATGCCTCACCTGGTACGACTGCCAGCTCTCTGGACAGGAGCATGTCAGCAGCATAGAAACATGTCCAGAGAGTCGGCTGCTGTTCTGGGTCAGTCATGTGAGACTTGTGCGAGTATTTTGCATGTGTCTCACTCAGTGTGTCTCTGGCCTAAAGACAGAGTCAGACTAGCCCAGGGGTCGGGAACCTATGGCTCGCGAGCCAGATGTGGCTCTTTTGATACCCGAATCTGGCTCGCAGCCAAATCGGGTGCTCGCCGCCATGTTCTGGGTGCCGCTGTTCCCGCTGCCGCTGATGGCGGGGGAAGTCTGCTGCCGCACGGAGTAACCGAGGCTTGGCAGGCGCCGCTCCTCTTTGCCATCCTCTTGTGCTATATCTCACTCCTGTGTGCTCTGACTTCCCCCTTTGCGCTCTCTCTTCTCTTGTGTTGTCTCTCTCCCTTTGTGCTGTCTCTCCCCGTTTGCTCTCCCTCACCTTTTGTTGTCTCTCCCCCTGTGCACTCTCTCTTCACCCTATGCGCTGTCTCACTCACCTCTATGCAACGTGTCTTTCCACCTGTATGCTGAGGAGCTGTGGCGCCAGTCTGCATTCCAGAGTGGAATGGGAGGGAATGCAGCAACAGGATGGGTCCACACCAAGGATATGATGGAGTGGACCCAGGCGAGTATGAATGACTGCACTAGATGGCGTGTGGGTCTGCATCACTGATGTATTATAGATGGCTCTGTCTCTCTCCCCCTGTGACCTCTCTCTGCCCTTGTGCTGTGTCTCTCTCCCAATATTGTCTCTCCCCCTTTGCAGTCACTCTTCCCGTGGGCTCTCTTCCCCCGTGCGCTTTCTCTTTCCCTTGTGCTGTCTGTCCCCCAGTCTTCCTAAGGAAGGGAACATCTGCAGAACACCATGCACGTCTTCACTGCACGGGGTCCTACTAGAGACTGCAACTCTATCTGCGACACCCAGTTAAGGGAAGTGGAACTACTTAAAGGCTGAAGGAGTGGAGATCTGAATACACTGACACCCACCCACCTGCAGAGCCGCACACTACAGCAGCTTTCTGAGAATAACACACAATGTGCCAAAGGAAATTAGCTGATATTTAAATCACAGCAGCAACACACATGAACTGCAAAGCAGTCAACACGTGACACGCTGCAGCCAGTGATCCGGACAACATGTGGGCCCCATGTCACTGATATCCTATAGGTGGCGCTGTTTTCTTTGACTGATCAACCAAACATGAGCTTCTTCACATTCCAGTTTAACTGTGATTTACACCATGTTCTATTGGTGGCACTGTTTTCAGGACAAACTTACAGACAGACAGACTGGATAGGGCTTTTATATAGTAGATTATTATGGCATCATTTTCTGCACCAATATTTGGGTCTATTTTTTGGAATATTAAAGACACGGTGTATTTCATCCTATTATATTCATTTGGTACTAACAATGTAAGTCTATGTATACTTTTATGTACCTATGGTATTAAATGCTATGCATGAATTGTCCTGAAATCTGTATATTTGTACCTATATTCTTAGGATCGATAGTCCATTTTTTTTGGCTATTTGTCCATGATTGACATTCCTCTTAAGGTACCGTTACATGAAACAATATTGCTTGCAATTTCACTGGCAATTTGCTGGTTGCAGTGACATCACAGACACATTTTGTGTATTATACTTATTGATATATGGGGGATTTTTTTCCTAATCTATAAATACAGGGTTACAGTACACTTGAACTATTTCCACATAGGATCAGCAGCGTCTCTTGCACGTTATCAGATCCACCCAATGGATCACACAGTGTTATATTCTGGTCAGTGTCACATTAATTGTTGTGTTTTGACGGCTCGTCCTGGGAGAGAACAGAGAAAAAACATAGTTTCATTTGTGTTTCACTGAATCATGTCATTAAACGTGTCATGATTCTCATAAACAGCCAAAATAGTGTATTAGTGACACTGACAGCTATAAGAATTTAACTCCGGGTGCCGTCTCATACCCTGAGCCTTGTTTACTTCATCTCAAGTAGAGAAGTGAAATATTATAAACTGGGAGAAAGCATTGAGATGAAGAGCACAGATATAACCGGAGTGTTTAAACATCGCCCGCAGGAGCCATGAAGATTCACTGCCATTCCAGCAGAAACTTCTTTCACTGTTTAAGCAAACGGCATTTCGATAAACAAGAATGACAAAGATGAATGAAATGCAAAAGTTTGGGTCTGGATCCAGAGTCTGAGGCTTGGGATAGTAAATTTAGAATTATTCTTAAGCTAGGGCAGGCCTGTGCAGTCGTTAAGCCAAATATCCAACTTCGTCTCCTCAATTTCCTTGAATCCAACCCAACGCCACCAAAATGGGCATCAACTCCGACTCCACAACCATGGCAGTGAAGACAGTAAGCCAAATATCCAACTCCGACTCCTCAATTTCCCTGAATCCAACCCCAACGCCACCAAAATGGGAGTCAACTCCGACTCCACAACCATGACTGTGAAGGCAGTAAGCCAAATATCTGACTCCGACTCCTCAATTTCCCTGAATACGACCCCAAATTACAGGGAACCTGTCACCTACCTAAAGCCCCCCAGGCTCTACCTTTGGTAGCCCCCATGGGCTTTCTCTTTGTGACCCCATCACCGCCTCCTTGCTTCTTTATCATGCCTCGATGGTGTGATGTTCACATGAGAATGCGTGCTCCCCCCTGCCCTGCTCATCCGTGGGCTGAGTGCCGGGGAATGATGCTGCACACGTCACGTCCGCTACACCATACCGCGACTTCAGGCTCAGCAGTACGCATGCTCTGTGGAGCACCGTACGTCAGGGATGCTATTCCGCAAAAATATACAAATACAAAGCATTTGGAGAACTAAAGATAGAACTAATGCTGCAAAGATTGAGAGGCTCTCATAGCGTAAACCCCTCCCAGCCTGTTTCATGTCCCCTAATGTAATAAAGCCTGCTTTAGTATTTCTTGTCCTGCATCTAGTGGGGGAATCTGCCTTTCCTCTTCTCTGCAGGGGGCTCCTCCAATACACAAACATTTAGACAGGATGAAGCCTGAAGTTTCTACAAACTTCTCCATGTGGCCAAATGTTCAAAGGGGAGGTGAGCTCTCTTCCTATCCAGGGGTTGATCCAAGGAGAGAGAACAATAGACACATATTTTGTCAGTTAGTTGGTGTTGTGACTTCTGAAGGACTGGGATCCGAGGGTGAGAGCAGATCCTGGTGATGGTGTGCGGATAGATAGAAGCTGCCACAAGGGATTTGTTGTGTCTCTCACCTGCTGTATCTAGCGAGCTCATTCAAGGTGTATTTCTGCCTTTTCCCTGGCGTCAGATTACCAGGTGGCGCCCCTGCACTTTTCTGCTGTTGTGGACTTATTACAGACTCTCCAAAATTACATTCATGTGTGCTGTTCCATTCTCCTTGTCCCAGTAAAGTTCCTTGGACTGTTCACTGGCCTGGTGTCCCTTCCTACTCTGTCACACACCCTGTCACAGAGACTCATTGCCAAAGAAGTAATAATACTGACCGCCAAGAACAAACACCACTACTCCATCCTGCTACTCCTTGACCTGTCTGCCGCCTTCGACACGGTTGACCACTCCCTTCTTCTCCGGATCCTGGAATCCCTTGGCATCACCCACCTTGCCCTCTCCTGGATCTCCTCATACCTAGAGCACCGGACCTTCAGCGTCTCGCACTCCCACACCTCCTCCTCACCCTACCCCCTTTATGTCGGAGTCCCCCAAGGTTCGGTCCTGGGACCCCTACTTTTCTCCATTTACACTTTCGGTCTAGGGCAACTCATTGAGTCCCATGTCCTCCAGTACCACCTCTACGCCGACAACACCCAAATCGACCTGTCCGGCCCTGACATCGCCTCCCTACTCTCGAAAATCCCACAATGCCTTTCCGCCATCTCATCCTTCTTCTCTGCTCGCTTCCTTAAACTCAACATGGACAAAACTGAATTCATAGTCTTTCCCCCAAGAAATTCCACCCCACCTCCCAACCTATCTATCTGCATCAGCGACTGCGCCCTCTCCCCAGTCCCCCAAGCCAAGTGCCTCGGGGTAATCCTTGACTCCTCCCTATCCTTCAAGCCCCACATCGAGGCCCTCACCACATCCCTCCGGCTCCAGCTCAAGAACATCTCACGGATCCGCTCCTTCCTCACCCACGACACCGCTAAAACACTCATCCATGCTCTTATCATCTCCCGCCTTGACTACTGCAACCTCCTTCTCAATGGCCTCCCGGCTAACTCCCTCACACCTCGCCAGTCTATCCTCAACTCCTGCCCGACTCATCTACATGTCCTCCCGCTACTCCCCTGTCTCCCCCCTCTGCCAAGCCCTTCACTGGCTCCCCGTCTCCAAGAGATCCCAATTCAAAACACTAACCATGGAGTACAAAGCCATACACAACCTGGCCCCACCATACATCTCCGACCTGGTCTCCCTATACCTACCCTCACGCAACCTCCGCTCCTCCCAAGAACTCCTCCTCTGCTCCCCCCTCATCACCTCTTCGCACAACCGAGTCCAGGACTTCTCCCGGGCATCTGCCTTACTCTGGAACTCCCTGCCCGAACACGTCAGACACTCTCCTACCCTGAGTAGCTTCAAGTGTCACCTAAAGACTCACTTGTTCCGTCAAGCCTACAACCTGCCATGAGACCCAGGCGACCGCCCCATACCTGACATTCCCCCATCCTACTGTATCCTAACCCGCCCCTCTTAGACTGTGAGCCCTCGTGGACAGGGTCCCTGCCCCTCCTGTACCTGTACGTCCTGATCGCCTAGATTTAGTGTACTTGTTCTTGTCTCCCTCATCCTCATCTAAAGCGCCATGGAACCTAATGGCGCTATATAAATAAATAATAATAATAAAAATACTCTAAAAATATTCTTTTACTATATAAAGAGTTAGAAACTCAAAAGTGATAGTGTTGTCACCCTCAAACAAATTATGGGTGAAATGATGGAAGGAGAAGAGGGAAAGGCTAATCTACTAAATGCCTTTTCTGCAGTATTTACACCAGAATATCCCATGACAGATGACATGATCAGGGATACTAGAAATTTTCCTTTAAAAGGAACCTGTCACCTCGATTTACCTCCCTATCCTAACACTACCTGTCCCTGCACCTTCCTAGCTGATCCCTAACCATCCCTGACTCACCTAAGGCTGGCTTCACACCATGATTCTTTGGTGTGAACTGGACAGCCCCGGATCCGATTTTGGCCATATTGTATCCCTATGAGGCTGGATGGCAGCTATTTGCCATCCGGTTTGCTGTCTGTCCAGCAGGATCCGTCTGTTTTCAGTTTTCGTCCCGGACACAAAATCGGAGCAAGCAGCATTTTTTGTGTCCGGGGCAAAAATCGCACAAAATTGAACCCTCCCGGATCCGGTGCCCATAGCATGAGAGTCTATGGGCGCCGGATCCGACATAAAATCAGACTGCTTCCCGGAAGCCGGGTGCTGAATTTCAGCACTTGGAGAGCTCCCCGGCTGAAATGTTAGCACCGCGGCTAACTCCTATCCAGCCACTATGCTTAAACTTCAGCACTGGACAGCGGCAGCCGCTGATTCCAGTAACAGAAAACAGGATCGGAGGGTATTTTTGCCCTCCAGTTCTGTTTTGTCTGGGGCTGTCAGGTTGTGTCCGATGCATCCTGCAAAACAAAGGACCTGACAGCAGAAAATCGTGGTGTGAAGCCGGCCTAAGGGTGTGTTCACACGCTGCGTATTTGCTGTGTATTTTTACGCAAGTTCTCTTGCAGTTTTCGTAGCCAAAACCAGGAGTGGCTGATTAAAACCAGCAGTGTGTGATAAATACAGCAGTGGAGCACTTGTTTCTATAAGACTTTTCCTCTGATTGTTCCACTCCTGGTTTTGGCTACAAAAACTGCAACAGCACTCACGTAAAAATATGCAGCAAATACGCAGTGTGTGAATGCACCCTATGAGTGCCCTATGAAGAGTAAGAAATAGACTTAGGCTAGGGTCACACTTGGAGGGTGACCCATGCCTGACATCTCTGCTAATTTTCCCCAGCAGTGCACAGCGTTAACGCTATGAGCTGCCTTCAAATGCTGCCCTATAGAAACCCTCTGTTTACCTTAGCAGCGGTAAGGTAGCATCAGGCATGGGTCACCCACCAAGTGTGAACCCAGCCTTAGACTGCCTTCACACGTTTATTCGCTGTCAGGTTCTGTCCGGTGTTTTGCAGGATGCACCGGACAGAACCTGACAGCCCCAGACAAAACAGAACCGGAGGGCAAATATGGCCTCCAATTCTGTTTTCTGCCGGACTGAGTGGCTGCCGCTGTCCAGTGCTGAAATTTGAGCATAGAGGCTGGAGGGAGCTAGCCACAGTGCTGAAATTTCAGCTGGTGGCTCTTTTAGCTGTAACTGTCCAGGTGCTGAACGAGCACGGCTTGAATTTCAAAGCACCCGGTGTCCGGGAACCGGATAGTTTTGCTGCTGAATCTGTTGTGATCCGGCTCCCATAGACTCCCATGCTATGGGGTGCTGGATCGCTCCGAAACCAGTTTTGATTGATTTTTGCCCTGGACACAAAAAATGCTACATGCTCCGATTTTGTGTCAGGGGCAAAAAACTAAATCCCCCAGATCCAGCTGGACAGACAGCAAAACTGATGGCAAATAGCTGCTATCAGGCCCCATAGGGATACAATAGGGGCCAAATTGGATCTGGGGCTGCGGGTCCCAAAAATCGTGGTGTGAAGCCGGCCTTATATAGTTACGTGTAGACCGCATCTGTAGTCTGCAGTGGGCGAGCTCCGGGGCTCCATTGTCCCCTCCTGGATTGCTCTCAGCACGTGCCGCTGGGCGTCATTATTCCTTCTTCTGTCCGTTCTCTATTTGAAATTCCCGCCTCATCTAATGATGATGCGCCAAGCCGGAATGTCATATCCTGATGCATTGTGGGGGCTGATCACGTATTACGGGCTGGATCCGGTGCACGCACAGTGCACATATTACTAAAACACACTATGATTGGGTGACAGTTCACAGTGGGGAATCACCAGGGGTCAGTATTGAGTCATCTTCTTTTTAATATACGGTATTCATTAATGACCTTGAATATATTTCAATATATGCAGATGACACTAAACTCTGCAAGATTATCAATACAGAGGAGGAAAATTTAAAAATGTGGAGGGATTTATGTAAGCTGGAGGCTTGGTCTGACAAATGGCTCCTGAAGTTTAATGTAGATAAATGTAAGGTCATGCACTTGGTCAGACAAATAAAATGTGCAATTACTGTATGTACTAAAACATAAAGAACTGTGTTGTCACTGAAAAAGACTTGGGTGTATGGACTGGAAACTCAACTTTATTGGCCAGTGCCAGGCAGCTGCTGCCAAGGCTAATAAAATCATAAGAATCATTAAAAGAAGTGTAGATGCTCAAGACAAGAACTTAATTTAGGCCTTATACAAACCACCAGTGTGGCCACACTTAGAATACTGTGTACGTTTTTGGACTCCAGTTTCCCTTTTTGTAATACATTCCATTATTTTATTTGGCTTTCAGCAGCTGCCTGACACTGGGCACTAAATGTGAGTTTGTTGTCCACCCATACACCCAGGTCTTTCAGTGACAGTTTTAACCAGTGATTTATAATTTAATACATGATTTTATTTTCTCTGCACAAGTCATAGCCCTACATTTATCCCCATTAAACCTCAATTTTCATATCTCATCCCAAGCCTCCCGCTTACATAACTCCTTCTGTAATATTAATTTATCTCTGTGTTCAATATCCTGCAGAGTTTAGTAGGGTATGTCACATCTTTGAGGCCGAATTCTTGTGGCTACTATCAAGACAAAAAGCTATAAAACAATGTGGAGGAAAACACTTCATAAACCTCTTTGATGGGCCCCAGGGCCGTGGGGTACTCAGAACTGGTCTGTGCTGCTTCTGGGAATCACAGGGGTCGAGACCCAGGTTCCTTGACCCTGGAGTCAGCTGAAAGGGTTCTTCGGGAATTATAGAAAGGATTATTCTTGATGCCACCTGTAGCTTGCAGCTATGAGTAGCTGCCGCTGCTGCAGAACATCTGGGGATGATGGACAGGCAGCTGAGATGTGGCTCCCCACAGGCAGAGTGGACCCCAGGGCAGTAGATGTTGAAAGGGTGTAGGGAGCTAGCTCAAGGACAGATCATGTTACTGGAATCCGGCAACCTGGGAGCAACTTGGGGTTCTCCTCACCTGGCAAGTGCTGAGGCCTTCCTGTTGCGCTTTCTTAGTGGATCCTTGCTGCTGCTAAAGCTGAGCTGCGGCCTTCTCCCTCTCCTGCAGGTGCCGGTATGGCAGACAGCTCGAGTCCTTCTTCAGCCCCATTTCTCTGGCAGCTGCTCTTGGGCTCTTCACACTGCTTTGCCTGCGGGCACTTGTGTGGCTGGGGGACTTGGAATCCCCCACCTTCTGGTGTTGGCTGCTGGGACGTTAGGCCCTGCACAGCCTCGAACTCCGATGTCCATTTCTTGGCGCTTACTCCTCTGGGGTGAGCCTGACACCGCTCTGCTCCCCAGGCTCTCCTTCCTCAGACCCTTGCTTACGGGTCACTCATTCTAGGTCTAGCTAACCTCGGACGAGCTTAGCACTGCTCCAGTCCACAGGATGTCTTCCTCAGTCCTCCTAGGAACTGAACTGACTAACTCCGCCCCAGACCAGAATTTATAGGGGAGCTGCCCTGAACCCAGGCTTTAGATATCCCCTTCAGGCCTGGAGGCAGAAATGTGTTGTGTGCTTTACAAGTAAAGGGAGAGGGGGGGAACAGTGCCTCACCAGCGTGTTACTCCTGGAGTGTGTGCCTGGAACTGGCAGCTGGTACCACCTGAATGTAATTAGATGAAAGGAAAATCCGGCACCACAATTTCTCCATGCATTCAATTTTTATTTTCTCTTCATACGCTCAAAAATATGAATATGGGTATTTCAGACCCTCCGCCTACTGTGTTTTGGTTTGTGTGCTTTGGTTTTGCCTGGTGGTGGATACCCTCTGTTGCTCTCAGGTATGACACTACCCCCGAGGGAGATAATGACATTGTGTTATCCGGATTCTGGGGTGCCACATCTTCATACCGGCTTTAGGATATATAAACATCAAAAGAAGCATTTCTGGAAGTCGATTGCACTAGAAAAACCCTATTAGGGCTAATTCATCAAAGTGTTTTGTTTTTTTTAGAGAAAACTAATGTAAAAAATTTTACAAAAAGCAAAATGTTTTGTGCAACACAGTTTAGCAAAAATGTTGTGACTTGTCGTTTTCATACCAACTTGAATCAGCTCTGAAGAAATGGCCAGAGCTGAAGAAGACTTGGGACATTATTCATAGGGCTGACCAGGGTTGTGGAGCCAGAGTCAGGAAAATTGAGGAGTCAGATGTTTGGCTTACTGACTTCACAGCCCTGGTTGTGGAGCTGGAATCGGTGTCCATTGTGGTGGAGTTGGAGTCGGATTCAGGGAAATTGAAATGTAGGAGTCGGATGTTTGGCTTATTGACTTCACAGGTCTGGTTGTGGAGTCGGTGTCCATTTCCATGGAGTTGGAGTCTAAGTCGAATTCAGGGAAATTGGGGATTCATAGTGCTGACCAGGTTTGTGGAGTCAGAGTTAGGAAAGTTGAGGATTCAGATGTTTGGCTTACGGACTTCACAGCTATGCTTGTGGAGTCGGAGAAAATGTCCATTTCGATGGAGTCGGATTCAGGGAAATTGAGGAGTGACATGTTTGGCTTTCTGACTCCACAGCCATGAGTCGGAGGCGTTGTTAATTTCGATGGAGTTGGAGTCGGATTCAGGGACATGTCGGAGTCGGATGTTTGGCTTACCAACTCCACAGCCCTGCTGAAGTTTTCTATGCCAGACATGCTGATTCAGTCCCTGTACCAATGTGCCACTATTGCCCTTCTGTGCCTTCTTCCTGGCTCTGATTGCTGCTTTCCTCATTCATTAGTTATGAGCCGTTTCCATTCTCTGACAACAGACACCGCACACCTGGCCACTCTGCGCCGACTCCTCAGGTGAATGCAAAGCAAACCTGTGTGTGATATTCCATTTTGTAAAGTCAAATGAGATGGAAATACACATTTCCATGGGTAGATGATCCAGCGTGCTTATCAATGTGCCAGATCTGAGACCTGCTGCTCCTGGCTGGGATCCATCACAAATAATTACTGACCAAAAGTGCTTACAAAGACCCGGGAGGTTCAGCATAAATATCTGGGGATTCCTACCCATGTAATGATAATCAAACCTGACATTGTTTAGAAGCGGAAAATGTAACAAATAATTATTCCAGGATGTTTACTTTTGTAAATTGAATGGACGTAATGAACGATAACCTGCATAGTGTTACGTGTACACAACGCTGTCATACATTGGTGTCCTGTGATCCAGTAGAACTGGGCTGCAGTGAGGTATATATTCTCTATCCTCTCCTGCTCTATACTTTACCTAAAGTGTTGCCTGACTTTTTTCTTTTTATAGGAGATAAATGCAATCTTTGGATTTGCCGTTATCCATGGTCACAATACAATGAGCCCATAATAAAAATAATAATAATCATAATTTTAGCTCCCAATAAATACTTTTAACTCATAATAATAATATTCTTATTATTATGGGTTCAAATCCCACCAATGACAACCAAGTAGTTTGCATATTCTCCCCATGTTTGCCTGGGTTTCCTCCACATTCCGAACATCCTGATAGGAATGTAGATTGTGAGCTCGATGGGACAGTGAGGATAATCCTGTAAAGGCTGCGAGAAGAGGAAGAGAAGAGAAGAACGAGAAGTAAAGAGAAGAAGGAAGAGGAAGAAAGAAGAAGAAGGAAGAAGAAGGAAGGAGAAGAAGGAAAGAAGAAGGAAGAAGAGAAGAAGGAGAAGAAGGAAGAAGATGAGGAAAAAGGAGAAGAAGAAGAAGGAAGAAGAAGGAAGGAGAAGGAAGAAGAAGGAAGAAAGAAGAAGGAAGAAGAAGAAGGAAGAAGAAGAAGAAGAAGAAGAAGAAGAAAGGAGAAGAAGGAAGAACAGAAGGAAGAAGAAGAAGAAGAAGAAGAAGAAGAAGAAGAAGAGAAGGAGAAGAAGGAAGAAGATGAAGGAAAAAGGAGAAAGAAGAAGGAAAAAGAAAGAAGAAGAGAAGGAAGAAGAAAGAAGGAGAAGAAGGAAGAATCAGAAGGAAGAAGAAGGAAGAAGAAGAAGGAAGGAGAAGAAGGAAAAAGAAAGAAGAAGGAAGAAGAAAGAAGAAGGAAGAAGAAAGAAGAAGGAAGAAGAAGAAGGAAGAAGACAAAAGAAGATGAAAGAAGACGAAAGAAAACAAAAGAAGAAAGAAGACGAAACAAGAAGAAAGAAGAAGAAGAAAGAATTTCATAAAGTAAAGAAATCTGAGCTTACTTATAATGCCCTACAGAGCAGGCTGCTCAGTATAGTACTTATTCCATCAGAGCAGCTCTCTGATAGCTCTCCCTGGAATCCCTCTGTTACCCCCCTATGGCTAATCTATTGTTATTTATTTCTTTTAGATTTAAGCTTAAGGTACCGTCACACGACACAGTCTCGGCTGGCGATGTGTGGCGATCTAACGTGTGCGCTCATGTTTTTAATCCCCGCCTCAGACCGCTGATGGCGGCATCACACGCAGCAATTGCGCCCTGAAGCTAAGGCGATGTGTCGCTTCGGAAATCACTTCACCTACAGCGGAACCAATCTTGCCTCATTCCATCGCTGCGACACACGCCGCTCATGTTCAGTGTGGCGAAGAGATAGGCGTGCCACAGTGGTTCACACCGCTCCCCATACACGCTCACTGGACAACGCAACAGCGTAGGATGGCTAATACTTGACGCCATTGTCTATCAGAGTTTGTACCAAGTACACGCTCGTGTCGTCAATTGTGGCTCCTGCAACATACACACTGGCCCATGGCACACATCTACGATGTGTAGCCCAACATCTGAGCTGTCATGTGTGGCACTATACTCCACACAGCGCAACTTAATACACGCGGACAACATAGCTTGCGCTATTCAATGGCGCGCGTAATTGCACTGAGTTTGCGGACGGTTGTGTAGCTGAAGATGTGTGTGGTGCTGAACGGACAGCTCTACAAATATGGCGCGGTGTCAACTAACAGCCAATGGGAACACAGGAGCACACACCAAACATCTCAGACGGGGCGCGGATTACAGCACGCTGAGGCACACCTACGGGAAATCACAGAAATCGCTCTTTCCATCACTATTGCCCTGTCACACGCCAAAACACAAAAAAATCACCTTGGTATCATCGCCTGATTACAGAGCATTGTTCAGCAATCAGGCGACGGGCGATGGGCGATTTATCGCCTCAAAATCGCCCAATCACACGCCGCCACCGTGAGGCAATTTCACGGTAATTTTGCCGTGGCGACACATTGCCTTTCAGATCACCAGGCGATATTCGGCGTGTGACGGTACCTTTAGAGCTACTTTAGTTAAAGGGAACCTGTCAGCAGGTTTTTGCAATAATCTGAGAATAGCATAATATAGGACCTGAGACCCTGATTCCAGCAATGTGTCACTTACTGGGCCGCTCAGTGTAGTTTTTATAAAATCACTGTTTAATCATCTGGAGATTATCATTAGTCTGCAGCAGAGAAGACATTAATTTTATCAAAATGACAGCAAGCAGCTTAGTAAGTGACACATTGCTGGAATCAGGGTCTCTATTTCTACATTATGCTGCTCTCAGATGGGATGGCAAAAACCTGGTGACAGGTTCCCTTTAACATCATGAAGGAGTTGCAGAGAAATCCATCAGAGAGCACTGAGCAGCCTGCACTGTAGTGTATTACCAGCAAGCTCCACATGCTAAATAGTAGACAATATTTCAATGGAAACTCCAGAATTTGTGTGTGCATTAAAATACTGATCCATTGCTGTTTTCTGTCTTTCTTTGCTCGTCTGCTCCTCTCCTGTGTCATGTGACATTTTGGGTGGACTAGAAGTCACCTTCTCGGTATAAGTCTATGAGGCTCTCATACTAGGGAAGGGAGTAATGGTTCATAGTGTGGGCCAGCAGGCTAGATCTATGTTCACATGATGCAGTAGAGGACCAGAGCTGTGATGGAAATGTGACCGGTATTTAAATGCACCCATATTACAGATGGCTAATTGGAGGTGTAATAAAAACAACACTGTAGTAGTAATTTAAGGATAACCAACATTAAATATCTTATTTTTTGAAAAAGTACATGCAAAGCAATATTAGCACCAGGGTATTACCAGCCTCTATAGTGCTGTGATCATGCATGTGTATGGGTGGTTGGAAAAGAAGAGCTGTAGGTTAAATGAGCGTTCACCTGACAGAAGAGATCTCAATAATTTATTTCCCTGAATCTCACTAATTTTGAATGGGAAATATTTGATGATAGCCTTCTTCCCCAGTTGCTGCCTTTGCTGCATCAGACTATGTTGGGCATGTAACGGAGGGGTTATGATGGACAAAGGGGTAAGATAGCAGGATGGCAACGATGGGCAAAGGCAATCAGGGGAACTAGTCTGACCCTTAGACTGGGGGTCCCTAGATGACCTTGTTCCTAGAAGTACCTCAAGGTGAGGATGTCTGGGCTGCCATCCTTGCCCTGCTCCTAACCAGCCCTAGGCTAACACCACCTCACTTCTACCCAGGGTCCAGGATAAGCACTGCAACTCCCATATACACTAGCAAACAGGAAAGCTACAGGACAGTTTCAGCAAGAATTGCAACAGCATCCACACAGCTTGCGGTCTTGAAGAGAATGAACTCTATCAGCGACATCAGGTGATGGGTCATGGTACTACTTAAATGCTGGAGGAGTGGTCAAACCTCATCACCTGATACAGACAGCAACAGCAACTGATACTGCAGAGCCACAGCAACAGAAATTAACCCTTAAGGTACAAAAGGGAATTTACTCCCAATTAATTACTCACACTGCAGAGCAGTCTACACGTGACAGGGCAGTGCTACTTTTCCAATGTAAATCTATGAGAACGGCCATGAGGCTCCATAGACTTGCACTGAGAAAGCAACTTCCTCTCTACACATATTCCTGTGTGAGCCAGTTAGCATGTTTAAGGGTCAGAAGGGTCTGACGAGGACTGTAAACTGGGCAAGTCTTTTAATACACTGTAATGCACTATATCCCATCCTTCATTAGTTGGGTATACAGAATAAAATGCTGAGACTTCTTTTTTAAGGTAAAATGTAAGCATTAGTCCTACTTTACTTAGCATCCTGTTCGTGATGCTGCAGGTGTTGTTCCCGCTGAGTCTTGTTTCTAGATGTGCTGTAAGATGTGGCAGACTTTGTGGTTTTTACATCATATGAGAACCCATAATTATCACCAATATACAGTGCACCAGGGAGAATAGACAAGGTGAGTAGTGTTTTCTTATTTTTTTTATTATCATTAGCTGTAGGCCCTACACTGAGCGGGGGTGGCTGTGGGGAAATCATACTGTGTGGGGGTGGCTATAGGGACATCATACTGAGTTGGGGTGGCTGTGGCAACATCATATTGAGTGGGGGTGGCTGTGGGGACATCATACTGAGTGGGGGTGGGCTGTAGGGACATCATACTGATTGGGGAGGGTGAGCGGTGGGGACATTTATACTGATTGGGAGGTGAACTGTGAGGACATCATACTAAATGAAAAGGGCTATGGGGACATCATACTGAGTGGGGGGCTGTGGGGACATCAAATTGAGTGGGGGGGGGGGCAGTGGAACATACTGAGTGAGGGGGGTGCTATGGGGACATCATACTGAGAGGGGGTGGTTGTGGGGACATCATACTGAGTGGGGGTGGGCTGTAGGGACATCATACTGAGTTAGGATGGCTGTGACAACATCATATTGAGTGGGGGTGGCTGTGGGGACATCATACTAAGTGGGGGTGGGCTGTGGGGACATCATACTGATTGGGGAGGGTGAGCGGTGGGGACATTTATACTGATTGGGAGGTGAACTGTGAGGACATCATACTAAATGAAAAGGGCTATGGGGACATCATACTGAGTGGGGGGCTGTGGGGACATCAAATTGAGTGGGGGGGGCAGTGGAACATACTGAGTAAGGGGGGTGCTATGGGGACATCATACTGAGAGGGGGTGGGCTGTGGCAACATCATATTGAGTGGTGGTGGCTGTGGGGACATCATACTGAATGGGGGTGAACTGTGAGGACATCATACTAAATGAAAAGGGCTATGGGGACATCATACTGAGTGGGGGGCTGTGGGGACATCAAATTGAGTGGGGGGGCAGTGGAACATATTGAGTGAGGGGGGTGCTATGGGGACATCATACTGAGAGGGGGTGTGCTGTGGCAACATCATATTGAGTGGGGGTGGCTGTGGGGACATCATACTGAATGGGGGTGGGCTGTGGAGACATCATACTTATTAGGGGGGTGAGCGGTGGGGACATTTATACTGATTGGGGGGTGAACTGTGGGGACATCATACTGAGTGGGGGGCTGTGGAGACATCAAATTGAGTGGGGGGCTATGGGGACATACTGAGTGAGGGGGGTGCTATGGAGACATCATACTGAATGGGGGGGGGGCTGTGGGGACACCATACTGAGTTGGGGGGCTGTGTTGACATCATACTAAGTGGGGGGCTGTGGAAACATTATACTGAGTGGGGGTGCTGTGGGGACATGATGCTGAGTGGGGGGCTGTGGGGACATTATATTGAGTGGGGGTGGGCTGTGGGGAGATCATATGGAGTGGGGGGCTGGGGGGACATCATACTGTGTCGGGGGGCAGTAGGGAAGTCATACTGAGTGGGAGGGGGCTGTCTGGACATACTGATGGGGCATGAGCTGTGGGGAGGGCTGGCATTTGGAAGATATCATGCTGAGTGCGGAGGGAGTGGGGGACATCATGCTGATTCGGGGTGAACTGTGGGGACATCATATTGTGTGTTGGGTGGGTTGTGGGGACATCATACTGACTGGGGGTTGGCCTATGGGAACATCAAACTGAGGTGAGGTCTGGCATTGAGGGACACTATACTGAGTGGGGACTGGGGAGGGAGTGGGAGACATCATACTGAGTGAGGGGTGGCTGTAGGGATATCTTACTGAGTGAGGGGCTGGCATTGGAGGACATCATGCTAAGTGGGGCGGGACTGGGGGACATCATACTGAGTTGGGGGGAGCTGTGGGGATAGCTTATTGAGTGAGACGCTGACATTGGTGCAACCATACTGGTGGGGGGCTGTCATTGTGGGCCATCATTCTGAGTGGGATGAGGTTGTGGGGGCACCTAAATATGTAAGGGACTGTGGGATCTTTCTCAGGAGGGGCAATCATATTGTATTGGGGGGCTGTTTGGCCCATGATACTGTGTGAGGGTATTATAGTGAAAGACTGCTGTGGGGGCATCATACTGAATGGGGGCATCATACTGACAGGTGTGGAAGTATTATACTCTGTGTGTGTACGCTGGGGGCATTTGAGAGCACACATTCTATAATGGCCATGAAAGTGCTTTCCCGGGTGAGAACAGTAAGGTGCTTCAATAGGGGCATAATACCTGTGCCCATTCAGCAATACACCTCTCTCCTTGTTTATTTTATAAATTGGAAGCTCTGACCCCCCACACTCCTCTGAAGATTTATCATTTTTGAGGGGAGAGAATTAAAACTTTTGCTATGGAGCGGTGTGTAATTTTATGTTTGCCCCCACTATTATCCATACAGTCCTCCACAATATAGTCCTAGTATCCATACTGTCCTCCACTATACAGTGCTTGAATCCATACAGTATGCCACAATGCACAATCAGTAGCCATACAGCCCTGCACTATAGAGTTATAGCATCTACAGTCCTCCACTATGTAATCCTAGTATTTATACAGTCCTCTAAAACAAAGTTCTAGAATTTATACAATTCTATACCTCTACTATACAGTACCAGTATCCATATAGTCCTCCACACACTACAGTCCTAGTATCCACAGTCTTCCAATATACAGTACTAGTATCTATACAGGCTAGCAAAAAATCCTAGAATCCATACAGTCCTCCCTACAGTCCTCCACCTTCCAGTCCTAGTATTCATATAGTCCTCTAACATACAATCCATATAATCCTCCAGTATATAGTCCAATTATCTATACAGTCCTCCACTATGAATTCCTAGGATCCAGACAGTCCTCCATTAAATAGTCTCAATATCCATACAGTCATCAGCGATACAAATTTTACTATCCATACAGTCCTATATATACACTTCGTATATCCATACAGAACTTCACTATAAACTTCTAATATCCATACAGTCCAATGATATACACTTCTAGTATCCATACAGTCCAACGATATACACTTCTAGTATCCATACAGTCCTATGATATACACTTCTAGTATCCATATAGTCCAACGATATACACTTCTAGTATCCATACAGTACTACGATATAATCTTCTAGTATCCATACAGTACTACAATATACACTTTTAATATCCATACAGAACTTCACTATACACTTCTAGTATCCATACAGTCCTATGATATACACTTCTAGAATCCATACAGCACTTTACTATACACTTCTAATATCCATACAGTCCTATGATATACACTTCTAATATCCATACAGAACTTCACTATACACTTCCAGTATCCACACAGTCCAACGATATACACTTCTAGTATCCACACAGTACTTTACTGTACACTTCTAATATCCATACCGTCCTATGATATACACTTCTAGTATCCATACAGTCCTACGATATACACTTCTAATGTCCATACAGTCCTATGATATACACTTCTAATATCCATACAGTCCAACTATATACACTTATAATATCCATACAGTCCAACGATATACACTTCTAGTATCCACACAGTACTTTACTGTACACTTCTAATATCCATACAGTCCAACGATATACACTTCTAGTATCCACACAGTACTTTACTGTACACTTCTAATATCCATACCGTCCAACGATATACACTTATAATATCCATACAATCCAACGATATACACTTCTAGTATCCACACAGTACTTTACTGTACACTTCTAATATCCATACAGTCCAACGATATACACTTCTAGTATCCACACAGTACTTTACTGTACACTTCTAATATCCATACCGTCCTATGATATACACTTCTAATATCCATACAGTCCTACGATATACACTTCTAGTATCCATACAGTACTATGATATACACTTCTAGTATCCATACAGTACTATGATATACACTTCTAATATCCATACAGTATTTTACTATAGACTTCTAATATCCACACAGTCCTATGATATACACATCTAATATCCATACAGTCCAATGACATACACTTCTAATATTCATACAGTCCTATGATATACACTTCTAATATCCATACAGTCCTATGATATACACTTCTAGTATCCATACAGTACTATGATATACACTTCTAATATCCATACAGTCCTATGATATACACTTCTAATATCCATACAGTCCTATGATATACACTTCTAATATCCATACAGTCCAACGATATACACTTCTAGTATCCATACAGTCCTATGATATACACTTCTAATATCCATACAGTCCAACGATATATACTTATAATGTCCATACAGTCCTATGATACACACTTCTAGTATCCATACAGTACTATGATATACACTTCTAATACCCATACAGAACTTCACTATACACTTCTAGTATCCGTACAGTCCTCTGATATACACTTCTAATTTCCATACAGTCCAACGATATACACTTCTAATGTCCATACAGTCCTATGATATACACATCTAATATCCATACAGTCCAATGATATACACTTCTAATATCCATACAGTCCTATAATATACACTTCTAATGTCCATACAGTTCTATGATATACACTTCTAGTATCCATACAGTCCAATGATATACACTTCTAATGTCCATACAGACCAACGATATACACTTCCAATATCCATACAGTCCTATGATATACACTTCTAGTATCCATACAGTCCAATGATATACACTTCTAATGTCCATACAGACCAACAATATACACTTCCAATATCCATACAGTCCTATGATATACACTTCTAATGTCCATACAGTCCTATGATACACACTGATAGTATCCATACAGTCCAACGATAAACACTTCTAATGTCCATGCAGTCCTATGATATACACTTCTAGTATCCATACAGTGCTACAATATACACTTCTAATACCCATACAGTAGTTTACTATACACTTCTAATTTCCATACAGTCCTATGATATACACATCTAATATCCATACAGTCCAATGATATCCACTTCTAATATCTATACAGTCCTATGATATACACTTCTAGTATCCATACAGTCCAATGATATACACTTATAATGTCCATACAGACCAACGATATATACTTCTAATGTCCATACAGTCCAATGATATACACTTCTAGTATCCATACAGTCTTATGATATTCACTTCTAATATCCATACAGTCCAACGATATACACTTCTAGTATCCATTCAGTCCAACGATATACACTTCTAGTATCCATACAGTCCTACGATATACACTTCTAGTATCCATACAGCCCTATGATATATACACTTCTACTATCCATACAGTCCTACAATATACACTTCTAGTATCCATACAGTCCAACGGTATACACTTCTAGTATCCATACAGTCCTACAATATACACTTCTAGTATCCATACAGTCCTATGATATACACTTCTAGTATCCATACAGTACTTCCCTATACACTAAGTTCTAGCATCCGTACAGTCCTCCTCTATACACCCTGCACTTTATATTACTAAATTCAAGTCTTAGTGTCACCCCAGAATGTAACTATATCGTCCCACTGTCATTCCATTGTACTGAACGATATAATTCTGATATGTCCCCAGTTCTAAAGTACCATATATCATTCAAATATCCTCCTAGACCTAGTCTACAAACCATTCTGCAATATACAATTCCAGCAGGCTCCAATCTGCAGCTTTATAGAATGGTCCCATATATTCTGATCCTGTATGATGCGAGTGCTCCATTCTACAAACCCAGTGTGATACAATCTACGTCTGATCCCAGAACGTCAACAGGCAATTTATCCCAGTATTCCTCTATACAATCGGGGTTCTAGGAGGGAATCCATAGAGTTTATATGTTCTCCCATTGCTTTCAACAGGTTTCCTTCCACACGCCGAAGCGAATTGGTAGGGTTATTGGCTTCCTAGAAAAGTGAGTACAAATGGGTACGAGATGGGGGAAAAGACTGTGAGCCCCCAACAGGGGTACTGTACTGTGCAATCCCAGTATATCTCTGTACTTTACTATACAATCCCAGTATGGTCCCAGTACTTACTTTGGTATACAAATCCAGTATTGCACTACACAATCACATTATTATCTCCATATTGCACTGTATGTTCCTAGTACTTTACTGTATACAATCCCAGTATGATTTCAATAGTGCACTGTATGTTCCTAGTACTTCACTATACTATCTCTGTATTGCATATTTCATTTCATTCTCCTAGTAATCCCAGTAGGATCCCAGTATTTAACTGTACCAGTTTACTTCACTATATACACTCCCAGTATAGCTCTAAACAATCCCAGTATGATCCCAGTATTGTGCTGTATATTCCTAGCACTTCCCCATACAATCCCAGTATGATCCCAGTATTGCGCTATATGTTCTTAGCACTTCCCCATATAATCCCAGTATGATCCCAGTCTTTCCTGCACTTTCCCATACAATCCCAGTATGATCCAAGTATTGCGCTATATGTTCCTAGCACTTCCCATATAACCCCAGTATGATCCCAGTATTGCGCTATATGTTCCTAGCACTTCCCCATATAACCCCAGTATGATCCCAGTATTGTGCTGTATATTGCTAACACTTTCCCATACAATCCCGGTATGATCCCAGTCTTTCCTATTATTTCCCAATACAATCTCAGTATGATCCCAGTATTGCGCTATATGTTCTTAGCACTTTCCCATACAATCCCAGCATGATCCCATTCTTTCCAGCACTTCCCAATACAATCCCAGTATGATCCCAGTATTGTGCTGTATATGGCTAGCACTTTCCCATACAATCCCAGCATGATCCCAGTCTTCCCAGCACTTCCGAATACAACCCCACTACCCCAGTATGATCCCAGTATTGTGTTGTATATTGCCAGCACTTCCCCCATACAATCCCAGTATGATCCCAGTATTGTGCTGTATATTGCTGGCACTTTTCCATACAATCCCAGCATGATCCCAGTCTTTCCAGCACTTCCCAATACAATCCCAGTATGATCCCAGTATTGTGCTGTATGTTCCTAGCACTTCCCCCATACAATCCCAGTATTGTGCTGTATGTTCCTAGCACTTCCCAATACAATCCCAGTATGATCCCAGTATTGCGCTATATGTTCTTGGCACTTTCCCATACAATCCCAGTATGATCCCAGTATTGCGCTATATGTTCTTAGCACTTTCCCATACAATCCCAGCATGATCCCATTCTTTCCAGCACTTCCCAATACAATCCCAGTATGATCCCAGTATTGTGCTGTATATGGCTAGCACTTTCCCATACAATCCCAGCATGATCCCAGTCTTCCCAGCACTTCCGAATACAACCCCAGTATGATCCCAGTATTGTGTTGTATATTGCCAGCACTTCCCCCATACAATCCCAGTATGATCCCAGTATTGTGCTGTATATTGCTGGCACTTTTCCATACAATCCCAGCATGATCCCAGTCTTTCCAGCACTTCCCAATACAATCCCAGTATGATCCCAGTATTGTGCTGTATGTTCCTAGCACTTCCCAATACAATCCCAGTATGATCCCAGTATTGTGCTGTATATTCCTAGCACTTCCCAATACAATCCCAGTATGATCCCAGTATTGTGCTGTATGTTCATAACACTTCCCAATACAATCCCAGTATGATCCCAGTCTTTCCAGCACTTCCCAATACAATCCCAGTATGATCCCAGTATTGTGCTGTATATTGCTAGCACTTCCCAATACAATCCCAGTATGATCCCAGTCTTTCCAGCACTTCCCCATACAATCCCAGTATGATCCCAGTATTGTGCTGTATGTTCATAGCACTTCCCAATACAATCCCAGTATGATCCCAGTATTGTGCTGTATATTGCTGGCACTTTCCCATACAATCCCAGTATGATCCCAGCATGATCCCAGTCTTTCCAGCACTTCCCCATACAATCCCAGTATGATCCCAGTATCAGCGCCCCTCACACCCTGGCAGAACATAGGGGGCATCTGCTGGAGATTTGCCCAGTGGCTTTATGCCCCATCTAATGACCTGTTGTAGACAGTGTAAGTTCTCCATCTGTTTGGTATGGCAGCCTAGGGATGTTACATGGGCACCAGTGCCATCTGTACCCCCTGCCCTTTATATCACAGGTACACTGTCTGTTGCTGCTTTGAGGACACAGTCACCTTCTAGCGATAGAGACTGATCATACATAGCACCAACCTGCCCTTGCCCCCTACTGGATGCCAACTTGGCACTAAAGTTCCCATAGACCCCCTGCACTTACCTGCCTGTGAAGTGATGCCCCTATATCACCTGTATCTGCTGCCCGACATCCCAGGTACAGACTGGGCGACTCCTTGCCCCAAGTTAGCAGACAATCTCCAGTAGAGCAACAAGTCTCCTCAGCTGAACTTACTGCTCAGGACGGGCAGCTCCCGGTGCCAGCGGCTGCTGCGGGCGGTGCCAGGGCAGGACTCATCCCCGGGATCCCGGTGCAGGTGGATGAGGGAGAGCGATGCTGGCAGAGCCGGAGCTGGAGATCACTGAGGAGGGAGGAGGAGGCGCCATCACCGAGGAGGAGCCTGAGCACAAGACTGGAGGTGAGGAAAGTCTCCGAGCAAGAGGACACAACCGGGCTGTGTGCATGAGGACCTGCGGCACAGGCTGCCACTAACTGCTGTGCTCCTTGATGGCTGCCACTGACTGCTGTGCTCCTTGATGGCTGCCACTGACTGCTGTGCTCCTTGATGGCTGCCACTGACTGCTGTGCTCCTTGATGGCTGTCACTCACACTGTGCTCCTTGATGGCTGTCACTGACTGCTGTGCTCCTTGATGGCTGTCACTCACACTGTGCTCCTTGATGGCTGTCACTGACTGCTGTGCTCCTTGATGGCTGTCACTCACACTGTGCTCCTTGATGGCTGTCACTGACTGCTGTGCTCCCTGATGGCTGTCACTGACTGCTGTGCTCCTTGATGGCTGTCACTGACTGCTGTGCTCCTTGATGGCTGTCACTCACACTGTGCTCCTTGATGGCTGTCACTGACTGCTGTGCTCCTTGATGGCTGTCACTCACACTGTGCTCCTTGATGGCTGTCACTGACTGCTGTGCTCCTTGATGGCTGTCACTGACTGCTGTGCTCCTTGATGGCTGTCACTGACTGCTGTGCTCCTTGATGGCTGTCACTGACTGCTGTGCTCCTTGATGGCTGTCACTGACTGCTGTGCTCCTTGATGGCTGTCACTCACACTGTGCTCCTTGATGGCTGTCACTGACTGCTGTGCTCCTTGATGGCTGTCACTGACACTGTGCTCCTTGATGGCTGTCACTGACTGCTGTGCTCCTTGATGGCTGTCACTCACACTGTGCTCCTTGATGGCTGTCACTGACTGCTGTGCCCCTTGATGGCTGTCACTGACTGCTGTGCTCCTTGATGGCTGTCACTGACTGCTGTGCTCCTTGATGGCTGTCACTGACTGCTGTGCTCCTTGATGGCTGTCACTCACACTGTGCTCCTTGATGGCTGTCACTGACTGCTGTGCTCCTTGATGGCTGTCACTCACACTGTGCTCCTTGATGGCTGTCACTGACTGCTGTGCTCCTTGATGGCTGTCACTCACACTGTGCTCCTTGATGGCTGTCACTGACTGCTGTGCTCCTTGATGGCTGTCACTCACACTGTGCTCCTTGATGGCTGTCACTGACTGCTGTGCTCCTTGATGGCTGTCACTGACTGCTGTGCTCCTTGATGGCTGTCACTGACTGCTGTGCTCCTTGATGGCTGTCACTCACACTGTGCTCCTTAATGGCTGTCACTGACTGCTGTGCTCCTTGATGGCTGTCACTCACACTGTGCTCCTTGATGGCTGCCACTGACTGCTGTGCTCCTTGATGGCTGTCACTGACTGCTGTGCTCCTTGATGGCTGTCACTCACACTGTGCTGAAAGAAAAAGAAAAGGGCGCATGTGTAGACACACAGGGCTATTTGTATAAATAAAAAGTGCCAGTGCACTCACCTATAATGGTTGTGTACGTCTACACAACCAAGAATAAACGTGTGGGTGATGGGGCTCCGGGTCGCCTCTTTCTATTAGTGCTGCCGTCCTGCCGGTGTTTGCGTTCACAACTCCGTGCTCCGCGAATTTCACGTAATCCTACCGGACCGGATACCGCGTCACCGCAGGTCCTCAGTATGTTTATCCCGGTAATTAGGTAACCACAGGTCCTCAACACTCCAGATATGCCAGGCTGCTCCTGCCGCTTTGGCTCCGTAGAGAGAGAACTCACATAAAAACAATAGTACAGCGGTCTCAGGGAGCGCCAAAGGAATACTGGACAAATTAGTGGACAAGAACCGACCTTTATTCTTCCTCCAATACCACTGCCAAAACGCGTTTCGACAGTCTAAGGGCCCTTTCACATCAGCGTTTTTCATAATTCGCGGCAGATGCGGTGAAAAAACCGCATCTGCCGCGTTTGCCGCATAACGGTTCCACTTGCGGCACGGTTGCGGTTTTTTCAATGTAAAGTATAGGCGTACTTGCGGCAGGTGCGGCAAGTGCGGTTTTGCACTTAAGGCAGGTGCGGCCGCGAAAAAAACCGCAGTAAGGGCCCTTTCACATCAGCGTTTTTTTAAATTTGCGGCAGATGCGGTGAAAAAACCGCATCTGCCGCAACTGCCGCATAACGGTTCCACTTGCGGCACGGTTGCGGTTTTTTCCATAGGAAGTATAGGGGGACTTGCGGCAGATGCGGCAAGTGCGGTATTGCACTTGCGGCAGGTGCGGCAGAGAAAAAAACCGCAGTAAGCCGCGGTTTTTTTCTCTGCCGCACCTGCCGCAAGTGCAATACCGCACTTGCCGCATCTGCCGCAAGTCCCCCTATACTTCCTATGGAAAAAACCGCAACCGTGCCGCAAGTGGAACCGTTATGCGGCAGTTGCGGCAGATGCGGTTTTTTCACCGCATCTGCCGCAAATTTAAAAAAACGCTGATGTGAAAGGGCCCTTAGCCGCGGTTTTTTTCGCGGCCGCACCTGCCGCAAGTGCAAAACCGCACTTGCCGCACCTGCCGCAAGTACGCCTATACTTTACATTGAAAAAACCGCAACCGTGCCGCAAGTGGAACCGTTATGCGGCAAACGCGGCAGATGCGGTTTTTTCACCGCATCTGCCGCGAATTATGAAA
>JARQOC010000006.1:427322318-427332334 GCA_033576535.1 Allobates femoralis
GCTGACTGATGGCTGTCACTCACACTGTACTGACTGATAGCTGTCTCTTTATTGTTCTAGAATTGCCTGACAACAGCTCCATTTCTTTATAAATTTACAAACATCATATAACACCTTCGGTATCTTACCTCTGTTGCTGCATTGTGCTTAAAGCCAGGATGACTGTGTCTACAGGTCCTTTTTGCAACACAAGACATAAGGCCGCTTTACATGTCGCGATATCGCAACGCAAGTCACGTGGTTCGGGCGTTGCAGTTGTTCTCGTTGGTGAGTTGTGTCATGTAAATGAGCAATGCGACGCAAGAACAATGCCAAAACGATATCGTTTGTGGATTATGCAGGCTCTTCAACCGTGCAATATTGGCTTGACGATGTGGCAGGATCGTGCTGTGTGACAGCGCAACTACGATTTGGAGCGCAACTTCCCCCATTCACTCCAATGTTAATTGGTCGTTCCCTGAGTAGCTCAGACGCAGTGTGCAAGAGGGGCGTACGCAGGGCCGCACCGTCCATTGGACAGTGTGAGCCCTGTCATTCAGGCAGCAAGAGGCAGGGGGAGCGGCTGTGCAGAAGGGGGCGGTGCCTCATGCAAACAGCCTCCCCCTGTCATGGCGCCGGCCGCTCACCCCGCGCACCGCAGGTAGGCGGCGACCGCCGGGGGACAAGCCCAGCACCCCCCCCCCCCCCGGTACTCACGGCCGCGGCCGGCAATCACTGCCGCGGCTCAGGCGGCAGTGGCGACCGCCGGGGGGTCCAATGAATGCAGAGGGGGCGGCAGCGCTGGGCTCCACCAGCACCCCTTCCCCCCGTAATCAGTGCCGCGGCTCAGGCGGCAGTGGGGCTTGGTGCACCCCTGGGCGTACGACATCGTAGTTGCGTTGCCTGCCGATATCTCCCTGTGTAACATCTTCTATGCGATCTTGGACAAGTGCCAAAAACATGCGCGCTCCTGTGAAGTTGTATGCGATATCGGAACGATATTGCGACGTGTAAAGCGGCCTTTAGATTACCTGTTAACGTTTTAACGTGAATTTGTCAACAGGTTCTTGCTAAGTAATCTGATTCCAGCAGTGTCTATTGGGTGCAGCAGATGTGATAACAACACAGCTTTTTTCTGCTACAAATCTAGCAGAGCTCGGAATATTGAGCTGTGTATAATCCTGACCACACCACTGATTAGCAGCGTTCTGTCAGTATGAAGTCTAAACAGATGCCAATCAGTGGTTGTGGTGGTGGTGAGAATGTGGTGAATAAGGAGGCATGAGACATTTAGTCTTGTAGTGATAATCTCCTGCTGATTAAACACTTGATTTTATTGAAACACAAAACACACAGCACAGTAAATTACACTTTCCTGGAATCAGCTCTTGCCATATATCATGCTCCATTCAGATTATATAGAAAAAATCTCTTCTGACAAATTCCTTTTAATGGCCACAAATCTGAATGAATTTTTATGCCCTCAGTCTTTATTCTGTGTCAATAATATGTTCATTGTGTCTTACTTGTATAAAAATATTTTTGTCAGAGGGTGATTACCTATCAGGATGCCATAATAGGGATCACATGTGTTGTCAACTTAGTACTGAAAAAAATGAAAACCTCACTTTTAAAATGAAAAAAAAATTATAACTTTAAAGGGAACCAACCACCCCAAATGACCCCCCCCGGACTGTTAATATGTGTCCCTACACCCAGCACACACATTTGGGGCAATCGTTTTTGCTAAAAAAACGGTTTAGTAGAAGCTAAGATATAGCTTTATGAAGTTTAATAAATTTAGCCTAATGGGTGTTACCTAGCTTTGTCCTCGTGCATTTCTTCGTGCCTGTCAGCCTCCTCTCCCCCCCTCCCTTCAGTGAAGCCCTTCTGTGCAAGCCGAAAATGCCCCGCCTGTCTACTGCTGCCTGATAAATTATGCACGCCCCTCTCTGCACCTAAGAGCCTGGCCGCGTCATGAAGGGGGCGGGACTAGATCGCGGCATGCCGGAGCCCGCCCCCTTTCATGACGCGATCTAGCCCTGCCCCCTTCATGACGCAATCTAGCCCCGCCCCCTTCATGACGCGGCCAGGCTCTTAGGTGCAGAGATGGGCGTGCATAATTTATCAGGCAGCAGTAGACAGGCGGGGCATTTTCGGCTTGCACAGAAGGGCTTCACTGAAGGGAGGAGGGGAGAGGAGGCTGACAGGCACGAAGAAATGCACGAGGACAAAGCTAGGTAACACCCATTCGTCACGATTTATTAAACTTCATAAAGCTATATCTTAGGCTGGTTTCACACTACGATTTGTCTAAATCCGATGCTGTCCGATGAAAATCGGACAGCATCAGATTCGAATTTGGCCCCATGCAGCCCTATGGGCATCGGACCGAATCAGATGTGCACTAAATGCCATCCGATTTGGTCCGATCCGATTCTGTCCGATTTTAATATCGGTGCAAAATCGAGCCTGCTCCGATTTTTGCACCGAAAATAAAATCTGACAGAATCGGATGGCATTTAGTGCACATCCGATCTGACCCGATCCCTATAACATGGGGCCCTATGGAGAAGGGTCCGAGGAAACATCTGATGTCTCCTCGGACCCGATGTTAGTGTACTGAGCATGCTCAGTACATGCTCAATACACTAAAACTATTGTGTGCCGCCTAATTTAACTTCTGCAATGTATATACATACATTGCAGAAGTTAAATATAAGTTAAATCAAGTGTTTAAAAATAAAAAATCGTTATTCTCTCCTGCCAGCGCTCCCTCGGCGTCTCCAGCTGCAGCCGCTCGGTAACAGGACCTGTGATGATGTCAGAACCCGATCAGCTGATCGGGTCACATGACTGGTTACCGCGGTAACCGCTGACGCTTTTGACGTCATCACAGGTCCTGCACACCCGATTAGAGGCTGATGGAGACGCAGAGGGAGCACTGGAAGGTGAGAATAAACATTTGTTATGTTGGGGGGGACAGGAGGGGGGCACATGAGGAGGGGACATAGGGGACTAAGGGGGCACATGAGGAGGGGACATGAGGGGGGCACATGAAGGGGGCACATGAGGAGCGGACAGGAGGGGGGCACATGAGGAGCGGACAGGAGGGGGGGACATGAGAGGGCACATGAGAGGGCACAAGGGGCACGGAGGGGGCACATGAGAGGGCACAGGAGGGGGGCACATGAGAGGGCACAGGAGAGGGCACATGAGAGGGCACAGCAGGGGACAGTAGGGAGAGAGTAGGGGGACACTAGGGCAAAACAGGGGGGCCGCAGAGAGGCAGCAAGATGACAGGAGGGAGAGGAGGGGGAGCTACGTGACAGCCCAAACTGATCCTGCAAAAAGTAGGATTCGGATGCCTATTTGGCATCCGATTGCAGAGATCAGTTTGGATCCGATGCTGTCCGATTTATATCGGACAGCATCGGATTTAGAGAAATCGTAATGTGAAAGTAGCCTTAGCTTCTACTAAACCGTTTTTTTAACAAAAATGATTGCCCCAAATGTGTGTGCTGGGTGTAGGGACACATATTAACAGTCCGGGGGGGTCATTTGGGGTGGTTGGTTCCCTTTAAATAGTCTTTTCAGCAGATTGTCTCACTTAAAGGGGTTGTCCAGGACTTTAACATTGATGACCTATGCTTAGGATGGCAGTTCAGACTGGAAGAGGCTGATAACAGAACAGTCTATATGTAACAATTCACACACAGGAAGGTCTAGAAGCGATAAAGTCTCTGAGAACAAGTCCAGAACAGGATGCAGTGCAGAGTAATTAAAGCAGTCCCGAACAGTCCAGAGCACCGCATCTGCCATAAAACTAACAGGAAAGCCTGCTGCAGAGCTTTTTAGAGCAAACAGAGCTTACGTGAAATGAGGCCAGTTGGCGGAGGCTGAAGCTGAAACACAGCACACAGAGCAACTTGATACAGGAGACAAACTGGAAGCAGGTGTTGTAGCTGAACATCAAACTGCAGAAGCTGGAAAGACCTGAACCAGAGGAGCACAAACTTGAGAAACACAAGAAGCCAGGGATACATGCAAAATATTCAAGAAATGACTGGAAGATTGACTGGAGCTTGTAAAGGCAGGAAAACAGGAACACACGGACAGAAACAAAGTAGTAGAAGCCATTTTTGATAAGGCAAGGAGACTGAAACTGTAATCTGGAGATACTCAGTTTTAAGCTTCACTGTACAGCTCTGTGTGATGCTGGATCCGGGGATGTCCAGCGCTTGGCACATCACAGAGGTACAACAGAGGATGGTAAAAGAAAGGAAGGTCCTGACAGTGGAGAGAGGGGGATGAGCACCTCCTGCCCTTCAAAACCTTTGTCTTAATCTGAAGTTCTGGGAAAGGAAGGTGTGTCACAGTCCGCGCTGCCAGGGAATCCGCTCGTGAATAACGCTAGTAGTCGGTGTTCAAATCAATCCTTTTTATTCATCCAACGCGTTTCAACGCCCTCCTGGCGTCTTCCTCAGGGATCCCTGAGGAAGACGCCAGGAGGGCGTTGAAACGCGTTGGATGAATAAAAAGGATTGATTTGAACACCGACTACTAGCGTTATTCACGAGCGGATTCCCTGGCAGCGCGGACTGTGACACACCTTCCTTTCCCAGAACTTCTATTTTCGTCTACCCGAGTGGAGACCGGTGGAAGTCCAGCAGCAGCCATCAGGACACCTATTCTATCAGGCCTTCCAACCAGTTGTGGGTGACACAACTGGACTAGGTGAGTGGAACCTTTTTCTCACCTGCATTGTTTTAGTGTCGAGTGATAAGGGCACTATTGCGCCTCTTGTCCCCCCCCCTCTCTTTTCTTGTCTTAATCTGAGCTCCCCTAACGTCCTATGGGGGTCCTTCCCCCACCGCCGTCACTTCCCTAGTCTCTGACTATTCCCAGAACTAATCCTGGCTAGAGTACTGAATGGCAAGGACGCTAGCCTCAACACTGCAGATAATATCACTCAGGGAAGGTAAACAGACAAGGGGCTAGACAATAAGGATACTCCAAGTAGTAAACAATAGTCAAACATCAGAGGCTACAGCTGACACCGCTCCAATCCGGACTCCAGCAAACCGCAAGGCACTTCCTCACTCCAGGAATAAATCACTGTCGCAGGCAACATGTGATGAATCATGTGACCATAGATAGGTACGTGTGAGTGGTCACCAACCTGGCTGTAAGTAACGGGGGCTGCCAGCAAGGGTCACTGATATTAACCATTGCTGGCACAAAAGAAATTAACTACATGCAAAATCGAGCACCCAGAGCTGTCACAAATCTTCTACTGACTCGTGAGACTCTTTCGACAGAATAGTGGATGCGGCCAGGTATTGCACATCCGCCCCCTATTGATTTGAAAAGGGGGTAGATATGCAATACCCAGCCGTGAGCACTATATACTGGGCAGGTGCTGTGCAGCTCCACAGTTGAGAGTTGCAAACAGTGGTGGTACCAGAAACAGCTGATCGGTGAGGGTGATGGGTGTCACTATCAGCAATCAGACATTGGTGACCCAGCTTAAGGATAGCCATCAATGTTAAAGTTCCGGACAACCCTTTTAAGGGACTTAGTGCAGTGTTAGGCTACATTCACATGCTGCGCTATTGGTCTTCTTTGTACTGATCCGCTGTTTGCAGTGTAATGCAGTAAAACGCTTTGAGATTAGCTGTCAAAAACAAGTCAATGCATTTCACTACTTGGCATTCACACGCTGTGCTTTTTACGGACCGACTTACGGGCTGAAAAGCAGATCCGCAAAAAGAATTAACATGTAAATTTGTGGGCGTTACTTTGCTGCGCTTTTTACTTATCTCGCCACGCTCCCTTGGTGATCTCTCCTCATACCGATGCTGCAGGACCTGTGGAGGACCTTGGACAGCACCATGTGACTGAACGACCGTCACCCAGTCACATGGCAGGCCGTGGGATCCTAGAGGCAGTGACGCTGCAGTCTCCAGAGATGAGAAGACACCGCTGTCAATGGGGGATCAACGGGGGTGCATGGTGAGTTGAGTAAGCACAGGCAAAAAGGGCAGCAGCATTCACACACACAAGGCTGCACTTTCTGAGGATCCATACTTGCTGCAGTTTTCACAAAAAATGGATCCTCACAAAACACAGCAAAAACACTGTGTATATTTCTGCAGATTGTATAGGCAACAAACAATCCACTCTACAGTTTGCCATGAACTTGAAATGCCCACCAGGGCTGTGGAGTACTCAAAACCGAGTCGGGCAGTTCTCTTGGAAGGTCATGGGACTGTGACCCGGCTCTGTGGTTTTGGCTGTGTCATGAAAATGGGGATAGGGCTCCAACCAACTCTCAGATAACTCGGGGATACTTTACCGAGATCGCCCTTCTTGTTCTCCTTCCTGGGTCGCCTTCATATGTGCTGACTTTCGCCCTCCTGTCCAGCGCCTCACACTCAGTGTCCCGAGCCAGCAATCTCGGGCCCTACCGGGCGATATCGTCCTAGTCCCCTTGACCCTATGTGGCTGCCTTTTCGACGAATAAGTGTGGTTTATGCTGCTGCACTTGAAGTCACTGCAGCCTCTGGTTAGATAGATGAGTCCATCGGTCACTTCACTAGTCTGGGGCCAGTCACCTTTCTGCGACCCGGTCCCTCCACCCAACTTTGATCACCGTCGGCCTGGATACGGGTACCACAGGTGGATTCCTTACTTCCCGTGCCCCTGGGACCCTTCTGTCCCTCTGGAACCCTTCAGTGGCTCCACTTTCGACTTTCTCTTTCCTTGGCCCTGGGATGAGCTCCAACCGGCTCCAGTCCCTAGGACATTTCTCGCCGTCCGTCCTCTCATGTCAGACTCCTGACACTGACTCTCTCCTCTGCTGTTTCTCTTTCTCTCACTATGTCCGGCGTCAGTCACTCCTCTATGTCCTTCGTTGTTCCTCCTTCCTCACTACTTCCTAGTGTGTTCCTCTAACTACTTCCTCCATCTGCACCCTCTACCCAGTTTCCCTGCAGCCTGGGATGGGGCCCCCCCTCAACAGGATCCGCCCGAATCCCAAGACTTGGGGGTGGTGTGGTGTTGGATGCTGGTGTCTGGGTACCGATGGTGTCCCTTCCTTAACTGAGAGTGGGGTACCACACCTCTGGCTGAGGTACAGTACCTCTGTGGTGACTGGATCCTCAGGGGTGTAAATTCTGAACCGTATTGTACTGAGTGGTCATCTCCTTCTCTGCAACACTGTGCCAAATTCCCAGTTCTGTGGAGGAGATGAGTGCTGTGTGCAGTACTGCTCTCACCTCCTTCCCCTGTGCCCGTGCTGTCACTGATGTGATCCTTACAGCAGCCCTGCCCCCTCTATGAAGCAGAATGAACTGCAGCACTGGGGTTCATTCTGCTTTGCAGAGGGGGTGGGGTTGCTGTGAGGATCACATCAGTGACAGCATGAGCACAGGGGAAGGAGGTGAGCACGCACACACCGCAGCATTGCAAAGAGTGGTCATCTTATTAGAGCTGTGGATTTGGAACAGTGTTGCAGAGAAAGAGATGGCAATGTGGTTCAGAGTTTACATAGGTGTATGGAGGTGGTTATATTGGTGACTGGGGAGTTCCTGCTGGGGACTAAGGTTGGCTCATTGGAGACTGGGGGGTGGGCTTTCTGGAGACTGGGGGGGTGGGCTTGCTGTGGACCGGGTTGGGCTTGTTGGAGTCTGAGATGGGCATGCTGGAATTGGGGGTGGGCTTGTTGAAAGCTAGGGGATGGGCGTGTTGGAGACTGGGGGGTTGGCCTGCTGAGGACTGGAGTGGACTAGTTGAAGAGAGGGGGCAGGCTTGCTGGGGACTGATGGGTGGGCTTGTTGGAGACTAGGGGGCTGACCTGCTGGAGATGGGGGGGCAGGCTTGTTGGGAGTCTGGGGCGGCCAGGTTTGCTGGAAACTGGCCGGGCTTGCTGGGGACTGGGGTGAGCGTGTTGGAGTCTGGGGTGGCTTGGCATGCTGGAGACTGAGGGACTTGCCGTGGACTAGGGAGGGCTTGTTGGAATCTTGGTGTAAACGTTTAGCTGTGATGTTACAGTCAGGCTCCAATACAACATGCCTCTAGACGGGGTCTGAGCTGCTCCTCTACATGCAGAATTGTGATATCTAGGTAACAATGCAAAATGCTGACAGGGTGTATATTACAAACTGTTAGCATTTTGCAGCCTAGATACACAGCGATTTTATATAAAGCCCTGACAACCCTTTTAAGGCTCCCAAACAAATTGGGTAGACAACTGACCCGGCTGAACTTAGCTGGTTGGAATGAATTTTTTTCTAATTATGATCAGATTTAGGATAGGGACATGGCAATATACATGCACTGCACAGCAGGACTGTATTATGTGTCTGCAGTCATTTAGATGCTGCATGATCAGAGTCCTCGCTGTAAGAATTTTGTTTTTCTGATTTGTATAAAATTGAAAACAAATGAGGTACTATGGGACTTGTAAACCCTGGCATTTCCGTGAAACCCCCATAGGAACCCTATGCACCAGGTGGTAAAATGAAAACAACAGACATCATTTAATGCTACCCATCATCTTGTGTAACCCTCTTTTAAGGCCTTGTCTCACGCTTCAATGTGTCGGCGAACTGACCAACGATCTGACTTGACCTAGATCACTTGAACGACGTTCAATGATCACTAGTGAAGTGCCACACGTATAGATCTCGTTAACGACGCAGCAATGATCCCGCGACAAGCAAACAACACTTGGGGTCGTTAGATCGCCTACGTCCTTCACTTCTCAATAGGCGAGGTCGTTAACGACATCGTTATTGAGGTGTCACACACACCCATGCTACAGGTTGAACGAACGCTCATCGTTTGGTTCAAGGTACGGTTCACCAACCTCCCATCTACGATCTGCCTGATTATTGTTGATCGTTTGTACTAGTCACACTGAACGACGTCAAACCCGTGACGTTTCAACGATATTGTTAGGGATATCGTAGTGTGAGACGGGGCCTTTAGATTTGGACAGTGGAGAAACTAAGTCCCTTTGTAAGGGTAGATCTCTAATAGTGATGAGCGGGCACTACCATGCTTGGGTGCTCGGTACTCAAGGAGTTGGATGCTCAGATGGGTGCGACTCGTACTAAGTATAATGGAAGTCAATGGGGAACGCTGGAGTTCTCCATTGACTTCCATTATACTGGGTACACAAGTCACACCCATCTGAGCACCCAATTGCTCGTTACGAGTACTGACCATCACTAATCTCTACCATGGTGCAAAAACTGGTTGCCTCTATGTTATGTCCATTTCAAGATCCAGAAGAATACCTACCGCTCTCCATATTCATAGCCCTCATTCTGACTTTATTCCTCTCCATCTTGAGTAGATGTGATCCTTTTATCCCCTGAAAAGTTAGCTGAGCTACAGTAGAGAAGATATGAAGCCCAGTGCTGCGTCCCCCCGGCATTGTGAATGTGCAGATCTCAGGCTGAATGCTAATCTGGGAAACACTTTTACTTTTAAAGTAAACACATTGTCCAATATATATATTGCTCTGAGATCTCAGTCAGTGCCTGCAATGATTTTTATTATTATTAATAATCCCTTCTGAAGATTTATGAAATTTTCCTCTGATGGAGTCAAAAATACAGAGTGATTTTTGCAATATTGATGGTGATTCAATTTATTGTTATGATGCAGGGAGGCATTGAGAATATTTATTAAAGTGGAAAAAAAATAGTGACTACTGAAACATTGTATCAACCGGAATTCATCAGACATATCTGGTAAATGGAGATTGCTCTTCACCTGCAATATTACTAGAGATGCTGCTTATTTATAGGGGATGACTTATAGAAGTTTAGTGTTTTTAAATAATGTGATAAATAGATAATCTGCAAATCATTTTAATTATCAAATATTATTTTCTCTTAACCCCCAAAATAACTTTAAGGTGGTGACCACTAGGTGTTTCCATTCTGTTTAGCTTGTGAGAGATAGTAACCGGCTTTATTGTAAATTGCTGGTATGTATTGCACAGGTGGAGGTCTGCTGCAATG